>BPLR01005450.1:0-18466 GCA_021605095.1 Caerostris extrusa | reverse complement strand
ACATGTATTGTATAAATATATTATTCAAAACTCATCATAAAAAATATAAGTTCAATGTAGCCTTTAAAAGCAACAGCAATATTTTTAAGTATCCATTTTACTGTTCTTCATCTAAATGATTTCCAATAAAAGAAATAAACACTCTTTTTTATTCTAAATAAGAATAAATTTTTGGAAGGTTTTAAAATGTATAATCCTTCCAAAAAAAAAACTTTTTCATTGAAGACATTAAATAAAATATTATAGAATGGACAAAATCATTAAATTATATAAGAAAAAGAAGAGAAACTCATTTTCGAATGACATGTTTATATTTCTTCCAAGATTTCTTCTTTTCTTCGAAAGCATTTGCTTTCTTCCGGTAGGGTTTGATACTTACTCCCTTCACAGTAGGGCCCACTCATCCCCAACAAAAGAATCAGCAAGTGAATAACAACATCTATAAACTGAATAAATGAAAATATATGTTATCTTAAAATGAAAAATGAACTGGAAAATAACAATTAATAAGAAGATATGTAAGTTGCTTCTTGATCCCAATTGTTGATGGTATAATAATGTAGACCCAAATCCAAGGAAACTTTAACAGACCTTTCAAAGATATTGGTAGCACTTGAAACAAATTAATAAAAAATCTTGTTGTTTTACATTTAACTAAGGTTTCCTGGAATGCAGTTAAAATGTAATCTATATATTACATTTCAAAATCCAAAATCTTTTCATTTACTGAAATCATCTTTACAATTGCATATTAACAGAAGATTGCAGTCATTAAAACCCAGATGAATTAAATGACATAAATATCATATATATATATATATATATACACACTAACAATCTTCACAACATGTATAATAGCTTCTCTAAATCCAAACTCCATTTAAACTTCTGCTGTTCTCTTTAAAAACTTCATTAAAAACAAAAATCTGATCAATCCAGTGACTCTGCAGAAAAGCAAAGATCCTACACTTAAAATACAATTAAATCACAAACAGAATTGCTGGAAATCATATTTAGTATCTCTATACAATTTACTATGGAAACACATCACTAATCTAAGGAAAAACTACACTACAAATTCACCCCACCTCCTTCAAAACTCATTAGGCAAGTTTTCAGTTACACCAAAAGAAATGAAAAAGAAGTAATAAACAAATAAAACTTTGTGAATTTAATATGCTCCCTAAGAAAATCAAATATTAAAATAATAGTATTAAGAAATTTTAACTAATTATTTTTAAAATATAACTTTTACTTCAGAACTACTTTCTTTTTCTCCATCTACTTCATCAATGTTCAGAAAAAATTTATGACCTTTCACTAACAACTAAAACAAAAAAAAAAAAATTATTTTATTTAAATAAAACACCTTATTCTTATCAACCTTATTTTAAAGCAAAAAAAAAAATATTGCCATGATATCTGCAGTAGATCATTAATATTAAAGTTCTAATCGTATCATCTAATCAAATTTAATAATGAAATAAATTCAATTAGTTTTCATGTTAAAGACATGAAGCATATACAACTGCTGGATTAAAAATAATAAATAATACAATCAATGAAATCTATTAATTTAAAAATAAACATTAGACTTAAAATTTTTACATTTTGTTAGAATTATCTGAATCTGGATTATATATGAATGCTAATATTTAAATTTCTCTCTTGCTTCCATAAAAATTTATATTTATTTATACATTATAAATTTATATTTATAAACTTTTTTCCCCAATTTTTATCAAATATGAACATAATGTTGCCCAAAGCATCAGGAATGCATGAAAATAAAATAAATCAAGTCAACAACAACGATAAAATAACATAGAGCAAAAAAATAAAGTGGTACAAAATGATCCCAACTAATTTATGAAGGAAGAATGAGAAAGTTTAAACATGAAAAAAAAAAGGAATTTATTCATAAACATGTAATTTTGAAAAAAGAAATTATTCATCTATGAAAAATTGCAATTGACTAGAAGACTTCAGTCCATTTTATTTTTTGTTCAATTAGGTATATAATGCAGCTGATTTAATAAAATTAAAAATAGATAAAAATTTAAAAAATCAGCCTAATAATTTGTTAAAAAAAATTTAGGGTTTTATCTATCTAACCTACATTTTTAATGTTTGTCACAATATCTTACGATTTTGTTAGGCTAATTTATAAAACATTTTAGTTTTATTATTATGCAATATGAAATATGTCATAAAGTTGATATTTAAAAATATAGAATGTGTGGCATACATACATATTCACTAATGTGCACAGCACATATATACAGGGCATTTGTAAACTGTTAGGGCAAAGTAAGAAAGATGATAGCATCAATCAAGAATGAAAAATATTTTTTTGTGGAACTTAGGACTGCATTTGATTCAGAGTGTCATAAAAATGTTGAAAACAACATTGACCAAGAAAAAAATCTTTTAAGTTTTGTTTCGAGGGTAAGACAATAAGTGGATGTTCATGTGCCGTAGAACATTTCACAGCAGTAAATGGTGTAATCTTTCAAAAATGGGAAACTAATTAACTTGTCAGCTATAACAAGTATCACTATGATTCCATAGGTATCTCACAGACTAATGATATCTTTTAACATGGTAATAATCTGAAGCATTGAAGATATGATATTTTACAGAACATTTCCATTGGCTGGCTTTTAACTGTATCCCGAACCAGCTGCTACTGTTGAAATTTCTCCTTTTCACTGAAAATTTGCCTCCTTAACTGTGATGTTATGGAGATGTGTTGCTTCTCCAGCATTCCACAAAATGAGGTTAGAAGTGATGAGTTGTGCTTGTAGTTTTCAGTTATTCTTTTCAAACTTTCCGAGTGAAATGTAGATTTATATTTCAATGTAAATGTTGTTTGTTTTGTTAAAACCTATCAATTATCTTATTTTGTCTGAATCTGCAAACACCTGAACAGTTTACTATTATACATAACACAGAAGTTAATGGAATTTGTAGTTTGGAGCATAACAAAAGTAAAAAAAAATAAAAAAAAAACATTGCATTCTGAGTAAGTGAAATTTATTCTTTTTAAGCAAAAATCAGATTTGTTGAAATAAAATAAATAGTAAGAATAAATGCAGTATTTTAAAATGCATTTTCTAATGTACAAAACATGTAAAGAAATTTCTTAGCATGTTTAAATTACATTACACGATATTACACATTATTATTACTTTTTTTCATGCTCTGATCTTTGAAATATCTTAATTTATATAATTTTTAAGCCAAATTTGTTTTTCAATTCTCCTTATCTACACAAAAAGGCTTAGTGTATCCATTAAAAAGACTAAAGAAAAGTCAGAATGCAAGTAAATTAAAATTAATTTTTACATGACACAAGAATGATTTACGTCTATTTTTCATTACACATAGTCGAATTTGAATTGTAAATATAAAATTAAAAGAAATTATTTCAATTATTTTATAAATGTCTATTTTAAGCCATGTCAGTTAAATGAATGTATTACAAATGGTTATAAGAACTAACAAACTATTACACCTAAATAGTAGATATGCTACAGTAAAATATTATTAATTTTACTCTAAATAAAAAGCAATAAAGTTTTAGAAAAATATCAGAAAAGTTAATAAAATTTTCACAATCTTGAATAATAATAATAATAAACTAAATTCCTCAGAAAATATAATCATATTTACTTTAACATCTTTATGTACACAAGCTGAAGCTATGGCATTTACAGTTTTTGCATCTCTCCAAATATTTCTCCGATATAGATCAACCATAATGTCCTATATAAAAATATATTAATTAAGCACAGTTTTATCATAGAAAAGTGATTATAGTTGTTAAAAAAATTAGTTACAATTGAAAGAAAACAATTTTACAGAAATATTTTTAAAAATTCCTGTACAAATTGTTTTTTCTCCTAAAATTTTATCAGAAGAACAACATATAATCATCAAATGATTGAACTTATCCATGAATGTAATAATGATGAGAACATACTATCTTATCAAACATATACAAAATTACCAGCAATTGACATCTGAACTTGCTAAAATTTCCAGTAATTTAAAA
The DNA here is from genome assembly GCA_021605095.1 of Caerostris extrusa. Taxonomy (NCBI): domain Eukaryota; kingdom Metazoa; phylum Arthropoda; class Arachnida; order Araneae; family Araneidae; genus Caerostris; species Caerostris extrusa. The sequence goes on along the minus strand of BPLR01005450.1, from coordinate 14,409 downwards.
AATATACATAAATTTATAGTACATTTTCATTTACTTATTAAGAGCATATTATATTTTTAATGAAATTTTAAATTTCAGAAGTGCAGTAAATTTTAATTGTTAAAAACGAATTAGCTGCATTATGCATCATTTCAATCATTTGTAGCAACTTTAAAATTGTGACAAATTTTTCAATTATTTTACAATTATATTAAATTTCATAATAATGAATATGATTTAATGTAATATGAATAACAACAAAGATTCAAAAACTTACTAACGATACTCTAGGTGCAGCTTTATGTTCATTAGTCAACATTTTAAACATGAAATTTTGCAATGTCTAAAAAAAAAAAAAAAAAAAAAAAAAAAAAAATATCACTTTTAACAAATCTAGAAATTTTTACTTTTCCCACAAAGTTCAAAATAAAAACAAGTTTTTGCTTGTAAATATACTTACGAATTATAATTCATATATATAAAAAAATGTAAATTTTATGTAAATATTATAAAATTTATTGAAGTATTTCCCAGACAAATATGGTATAATGATCATATGACAAAATTATAGAATAAAAGAAGTTTCAAAAATTTCTGAAAAATACTTACTGTATTAACTTTGACATTCTTATGTACAGCATTTATTTTTTTTAGATCAGATATTATATGAATTTGGATCAAATCTCTCAGGATTTTGTCTTTCACATGCAATAATTCAAAAATAAAGTTATTAAGTCTGTTGGTAACAATATTCCTCGATTTCGCATGAGAATAAGGGCTTTAACAAGGCACTGTAAAAATAACAATTGCATTAATAAAGTACAACTGACATCAGCATAGATTGATAATTGATAAGAAATGTTACTAAGAAATATTTGACTATAAACATAATTTTTATATTCATTTTTCACTTTACTGTCCTAGTTAGTTAAAAGAAAAATGAATAAAAAATATAACTATTGTTGTAACTTAAATAAAAATAAAACATGTTTAAATCTACTTAAAGAAAATAGATCAGTTAGAGACATTTTCTACAGTGACAACAACATTTATACCTTCTTTTATTTATACCAACATTTATACCTTCTTTTATTTATACCAACATTTATACCTTCTTTCTACATTTATACCTTCTTTACCATACTAATGAAAAAACATTTGAGGATATGAAGAATTCTTTGAAACATATATGCCATTTTTCTTAAACATTTAAAACCCACTGAATAAGAGGTACTTACGTATTAACGGTACCTTGGCGGTTTTTAAGTGTTGCCAATCTAACAGCTACTAAGGTTACCGAACCAATAGAACAGATTGGTGCCACTTAAAAACCGCTAAATCTGTAGCTGCGGTTGGCGCGTGCTCTTTATTGGCGCAACTGTCGCCAAGGTATCGTTAATACGTAAGTACCGAATAAGATTATGAAAAAAAAGGAAAATGAGTGAGACTTTTAGTAATATAAAAATAATGTTAAAAATCTGTTTATTTATATAAACCTAGCTTTTATATAATACATATTAAAACAATATTATATCATTAACCTTTTTTAAAAAATAAAATTTATGGATAATAAAACAACCTTTATAATATAAAAGTATGAAAAGATTTTTTTTTAATCGCCTTTTCATGATCTAACACATCACACAAATAGAAATATTTACTTTATTAAAGAAACACTATGTTTATATCAATATAATCCTCAATCTGAATTCGTTAAAAAATTTGCATTGAAGTTAGAAATTTTTCAATTTAAAAATTTAAAAAAAAAAAATGAAATTATAATAACATAATGTTGAAATATTTGATAAATTTTCAATTTTCAGTTTTCAAATTAAAATAGCATTAAAAAAGAAAATTCTACATACATGTCTTAAGCTTGGGTTTAAAATAGCACCATTTTCTTTCAGCATATTCATTAATATTTCTGGAAAATCTTTCAGATCTTCTTTATAACATGATGATACCTATAATTTTTTTAAATATTTTGAAAATTATTAAATTTTATAGAAAATAATAAGTAATAAACAATAACACAAAATTTCAGATTCAGAAAAGAAATAAATTTAAAAGAACTAGGATACTTTTTTTCCCCCTTTGACTAATAAAGATGGCAGTCAAAACTATATGTCAAATAAGATAGTCTGTTTATCTAGCCAAATGTGCCGCTCAATGTAACATAAGTTGTGATGCTTATCTTCAAACCTGGGGATAATCTAAGTTGATTGTGCATAATATCCACACATGAAAAAAACAAAAAATTCCTGATCCAAATGTTAAAGCCCTGATTCAATGAGAATGAATTCATATACCATCTATGTCACTTTAAAACATACTAAAATTACTATTTGTGTACTTTTTTTCCTTCTTCCTTTTGGCTTACTTAGGATTTAAAACTTCAAGCAATGATTCAATGAAAAGATGATTTTTTTCCAAGTAACTTTTGAGATGACTATTATCCGCAATGAAAGCAGAGTAAGTCATTAGAATGTAGAAAGAATGAGTACTACTATAACTGCAACAAACTATTTATAACTAACTTGATTAAAATTTATACAACACACAGGTTAAAATAAGAATACTAAATATTTGTCTATTAATTTTCCTCTCTACTTTTTTTTTCCAGTATATCAACTGAGAAAAAACACTCTTTTCATTATAATATTTTGCTAAAGATATAAATTCATAAATTTTCTCATTCAATATTTTACATTTTTACTACTTCTATTTTAACTCTACTATTTCTTTTGATTCTGGTATTATCTTTTTCTTCACTTTGAATAGCTGTTCTTCTCAAGTATGAGCATACTATTTGTTTACCTATTCTGAAACAATTTTTCTTTTTGATAAAATGTTTCATTACGACTGCTACATAATGAATAATTCTTGAAAAATATAGGCATATTTTTCAAGAATAGGCATTTTATTTCATTATTGGTTGAATTGCAAAAATAAAAAAATATTTCCCCTAAAATTTTAGTGATTAAAAATTAAAATTCTTTTTATTGCAATTAATATAGGGGGTATACCCAAGTTGAATTCACCAGTTATGAAAGGGGACATATACATAACTCAGCGAGAAATGGTCAAGTAAATGGTAACTGCAGCCAATGGACTCAACTTATGTATTCCCTATAAAATTGCTTTTAAATGACATTTCCTCTTTCACCATTCTTTTTTATTCAGTCTGATTAGGCTGCTTGCCAATTTTCCATGTGATTAATAGCCAATTTGCAATATGAATTATTGATGAGCAAAATTAAACTTTTCTTGAACAAGGGGTAATAATGAAAGTTGAGAAGAAAATATTAGACAGTATGAATGGCATTTAATTCTATTTCAAAAAAAAAAAAAAAAAAATTACAGAAAAATCACTGATGTTACAATTGATGAGCTGATAAAAAAATTTAAGAAATATTTTAAAATTAAATAGAAGCAATTTTAAACTACATTGTTGAAATTGAGTTGCCAAAGAAAGTTATCAAATTAAGAAAAATTGATTTTTCTATCAAAAATTGGATTTATTCAATTTTTCCTTCATTCCAATATTTGATACATTTAATATGATTCTTTATTGGGAATAAATTATATTTAACATGAAAATTATTAACTAGAATATTGCTTAAATTACCTAATAAATAATTATAATGAAACAATAACTATATGAATTAAAAAGTTAAAATGCAATGAAAAATTTATTTTATCTGATACACACACACACGCACATATATATATTATTCCAATAAAAAAAAAAAAAAGTCATATATCCCTTTTTTCATATTTTATTACTTTAGCACTAAGTTACTATTAAATTATTATAAACAAAACTTTTTCTACTACAAAAAAAATTATTATATTTTAAGCACACCAGCGTTTTTTTTTTTTTTTTATAGAATTACAGCATAACTTACCTGAGCAAGAAAATTAACCATATCAGCAAAATCTTCTTGGTATTCCTGTGCATTCAAATTTAAAAGTTTGAGCATAGCTTTAAAATGCTCATGCTGGATTTGAAACTGAAAAACAAATCAGCCAGATTAAATTATCATCTTTTAATGTAAAATAGCATACTAGGTAAAATATAAATGCAAGTTGTTAAAAATTAAAATGAGTACTCACTTCTTCATAGTAAGATTCAGGGTCTCTTTTTATATAGTTTTGTAATTGCAGTAATGTATAGGAAAATTTCACAGTCGTTGTTTCCCTCATTTTCCTTTATATAATTATATAGAATTTAATTATTATATAACTATACCGAATTTATTTTATTTAACGGGATTGGTAATATCCCCAATTAAACAACATCGAATAGCACAAATTTTATAAACGTAAACAGTGAGTACACATGGTCAGAGCAGTTACAGATACAGTTTTAAAATGAAATCACTTAGTGTAACTAGAATATGTAGGAAATTAAAAGTCATCCATTTACTTCATGATAAGTGAAAAATTTTTAAAATACAAAATTTAATTTTGGAGGGTATTCATACTGTCAAACCTTTTTTTTTTTTTTTTTTTAAAAAATCATTGCTAAAAAAAAAAATTAGAAACATTGATATAGTCTCTTTGTAAATATATATGCATAAAAAAAAAAAAATTGTGAAAATTAATGAAAATCAAAAGAAGGGAAATCTCGGCTGAGACATTACTACAGTTGAAACTAATATTTTTAGTTTCCTGCAGAGATACAAGGCACTCAAAAGTCGCATAAATATTCTAGTTTCATTGAAAGGTCTGTATCGACAAAATTTCGCATAATTCAGACATACTTTTTTACCGAAAATACGAAGGTAACTCTGAAATCTGAGACAGTGGCAGCCAACAAACGCAGGGAAAAATATTAGTTAAATTTATAAATTTGAACTCTTTTATGGCCGCAGACGATAATTTTCGCGACAAAATTGCAATTTAGCTGTCGTAGAATAGATTTTGGAAGAAAGGAAAATGGAATTGAAGCGAAAGCATTATCTATGATCTTCTATAATTTTCTATAGAGATTTCTTCGCGAGGATTATTTATTATGGTGATTTTCTTTCGTTAGAGCTATGATTTTCTATGATTTTAAAGTGGTGTTAAATCAAGAAGAATGCCTTCAACGTCTATAACTAGCATATGGTGACGAAGCTCCATGTCGGGCTAGTGTATTTAGATGGTTTACAGAATTTCGTAGAGGTCGAAGTTCTCTGCTGGATCAAGAACACACAGGAAGAACTTCATCAGCTGTAGTTCCAGAAAATGTGTCGGCCGTACAAAAAATGTTAGTCGATGATAATTGCTGCACTTACGAAATGATACAAAGAAAACATTGGATCAGCTATACATAGAATTATTCATGAAGAACTGCATATGAAAAAAATTAGTTTGTCATTGAATTCCCTATAATTTGACAGAAAAAAAGAAGCGTTTCAGAATCTGCAAAGAAACCATAAAATTACATAACGATGGTTGATACCACCTTATTTCTAAAATCATAACTGGTGATGAAACTTGCATACCGTTTTTTGACGTCCCAACACAAGAAAGTAAAGTATGGGTCTTTGAAGATGATCCCAAACCAACAATGGTGAAAAGACAAAGAGCAATGAAAAAAGTAATGCATGCCGTTTTCTTCAAACGTACGGGACTGGTCAAAGCCATCAAGCTGGAGGGACAGAAGACAGTCACAGCTAACTGGTACACCACTAAATGTCTTCCAGAAATTCTTCAAGAAGTGAATGTAAATAGACTTATGCTTCCCCATGATAATGAATCTTCTTCGACAGTCGAATTTCTTAGAGGAAAGCACATTAAAGTGATAGAACATCCCCCTGTTCCCTTGATTTTGTTATGTATGACTTTTGGCTTTTTTTAATCTCAAGAAAAATTTACGTTGTCGCCGTTTTCATTTCGACGATGAAATTGATGAGGCTATAAAAGCATATTTTTCATCAATTCCAAGAAAGGGATGGCGTGAAGAATTTAATCTTTGGAAAAATCGTCTGCAAAAATGCATTGATGTTGGAGGGGACTACTTTGAACACTCTTAAAATTTAGTAAGTTAAATTTGTACCATTTAGCCGTATTTCAAAAATTTTAGAGTACCTGTTGTAGCTCAAAACGTGCATGGTTAAACATTACAACGATTATAGCAATCGTGCACTGATGATGAACAAATATGAGTGTTCATCTGCCAAATCCTCACATGATTTTTCAAAAATCTCTCCTTCAGTGGAAGACTTCTTTAAAAAAAATTATTACATTTACTGCTTATTCTCTTAGTTCTAAAGCCTGTTTCAGTTGTAAACTCAAATATTTTGACACAATAACTTCTCTGTGAATAATACAACAGATCCTTTGTGAATTTGTTTCAATTCAGTACCAGCAATCCTCCATCAGTTCAAAAATCATCCATCAGTTGCAGCAATCTTTCCTTCAGTGCAGACACCTATACAATTACTCCAATCCAAATTATATTAAGATATTTAGCCTCTCGGGGCACCTCGACTCTCACATAGGAAACCACCGGCTTAAGAATACAAAATGCAGAAAAACTCTAAAACCCTTTTTATTTGACATTTTACAGTTGCACTCTTATGTTATATGTGTGCTAGTAATGATATAAACTTTTTTTGCATAAGTATACATATTATGCAATGGGATTATTGCAATATAAAATTTATATCTAAAAAGATTTTCTTTTAAATTCTTACAAAAAAGAGAGAAAACTAGAAAATATTTTCCATTTATACTTTTATTACGTAACATATACTGTTCTGGAAGTTTTCGCTTCTAATTTTTGAATTAACGTCTATAAAACATTATGTATAATTTACCATTTAAATTATCACCAATCATTATTATCTTTTAATTTTCATGAATTTATCAAGTTTTGTAACTTTTTTTTAGCTCAAATATAAAATATGGATTTCAGATAGTTTTCCTCAAAGAGAATTTATTACGATGTCGAAAAAAAGTATGCGTATTCTATAGAACTTCACAGCACAACAATTTAATTCTGGGAAAAATACTAAACTGAAATTATTATTTTTCAAAAAAGATTTGGAAAGTGAAGGAAAAAAAAAAAAATCCAAATAATTTAACATAATGATGTCTTTTTATTTATCACAAATATAACCCCTAAAAACTTTTGATCAAATATAATTTTTGTACACATAATAATTCATTAGAGGGTAATGTACTGATTATATTGCGTATTATTTTTCCAACGGGAAGAGTTGTGGTTTTTCTTTCCTAGGAAAGAAATATATAATAACAACTTTGTTCTTTGGCAAATACATAACAACAACCTATCATTCAAACTTGACAGCAGATATATCTTCGTGTGTAATGAGATTCATGAAATTAGCGATTGTCTGTTCGACCTTCACAAGTAGAAACAATTACAGATGGAATATGGACTTCACCATGAGTTGTTGCATTGTGATTGGTGATAAAATATAGAAAAAAAAAAGAAGGGAAGAGAGATTTTCTTAAAGAGAGAAGAAGAAAGAGGAGAGTTCTGCGATGAATCGACAAAGAATGTTGTTTTTCTTTTTTCTCTGAAGTGATAGAACAGGTCGGAGTTTCCACCTGTTTCCAAAATGAGCCCTTTGTGGCTTCGTGTATTTCGCCGTGGGATAATTAAGGTCTGCCGCAGACCACGTGTTTTGAGATTCTACGTAGACTCGAGAACTCTTAAAAATCTCCGATCTTGAAGTGAACTGTACTTGTGATTTTTAATCGCGCACTTGTGATCAAATTTTATTTTAAATTTTTCATTTCTTTGTACAATGTTAGTATTTCTTTGTAATATTAATTAGGTTTCATGTGATTTGTTTGTTCTTTCGTGGTTTTAGCAAAACTTTTTTCACTTACCTTTCAATGAAATTATTTTCTTTGACTATTATGCATTTTTTTTTTTCATATCTTCGTATAGCAACCCAGAGTTTTGTATTTGTGTACATATATATATAATGCTTGTAAATAAAAATTAAAGTGTCCTCAATGATCTTGAAAGTGGCCCTCTTCTTGAAGCCGTTATTGGTCTAGTATAGGCCGACACGTTACAGTTGTTAGGAAGTTTTTTGTTAAGTGACGATACCATTCAAATTATCCGGATAGAATGCGAAACAGAGGGATAAATGTTTCGTTGACACCGTCTTGTAAACTCGCCTAATGACAGAAAATGACATAAAGTTACGAATTTAGCTGATAAATGTCAATTTTTTTTTTTCTTCACGGGATGGTTAATGCATTTTATTGTTATTAATTGATATTTTATATTGAAGTGAAATTGACACGGCAACTTTCTACATCCATATTTCAAAGATTATTATTTGAGCCTGAAAATATTATTGTATAAAATATAGAAGTTTCTTTTTCGTCTATCATAGATGTCATTCGTCCACAAATAAGTTAAAAACAAATAATATAAAAGCAATTTTTTAAAGTCAATTCCTTCTTTTTTTTTTTCACTATATTACAGCAAGTCCTTTATAAATAATTTTCATGCATTTTTAAAGTTTTCTGGCGCCATCTATTGGTAGATATATGCAACTTAAATCTCAAAAAATTATAATTAATTAATTAAATTTAATTCCTGAATTAATATTTGCAAAAACTGTATTAACATCAAGTGTCATCCACTGCAAGTTCAAAAAAATGTATTTGAACTTGAGTGGATGAATAAAAAGTATTTTATTAACGATTGAAAATTTGAACAAGATATATATAGGGAGAGTGTGAGCTAATATAAGGAATTGAAAAAAAGTTACAATATCATTCACTGCAAAATAAACATCGTTATAGTACGACAAGGATATTCTTTAAACGTTATTCCGGTTGAGTAATGAAAAAAATTAGGAAATAAGTTCCTTCCGTGCCCAGGTTGTCTCTATGTAGTGTTTGGCATAGTGCATTAATTTATTTGATTCCGCGTTTTCTAGTTCGGATAAAATGATGTATTTTAAATTGGATTATGAAAAATATCAACAAAGAAAGCTTTGAAATCCAGTAAAACATGTGGTTAACTTAATAAAAAAAATTTCCCTATTCAAAATGATACAAACCTATTACAATTCTTCAATAACTAACATTTTAATTTCAATAGTGAGTTTAGTTTCATATATATATATGCGTGTGTGTAGCATAAAATAACATACAAGAGTATGAAATTAAAAAAAAAAAAAGTGAACAATAAACAAAAATGTAGAAGTTGTAACAATCGAGTTATTTGATTTTCCATTCAAATTCTTTTAATTTAATAATAACACAAAAATGTCTTCTAGATAACGAATACATAAAATAAAATTTATCAAGTAAAATATTCATTTAAAATACACTCATGTCCATAAATTAAGGATAATTCAGAATCACACAGAAATTGAACTCTAAAATAAAAATTTCACCTGTAGAATTATCACACAAATCTTCAAGAAGAATATGCAAATTACAGGAAACCACCAGATGGCGCAGATAGTACGTCACAATGACAGTGTAAGAGAGGGATATATAAGGAATGGTGGCAAAGAAGTAAAATTGTTCACAAGCGCTTTAAAAGCCTTTCAGTGCATAGTTATGGCACAAAGGAAACATTTGGATGCTTTTTTACGTGGTAGAATTATCGGACGACTGGAATGTGGACGTACCCAGCTGGAAGTATCCGAGGAACTTGGAATCGCCCAGAGTGTCCTCTACAGGCTTTGGCAACGATTCCAAGATGATGGTAATGTGAGTAGATGTTACAGCACAGGTTGCCCACAAGTTACAACGCCGAATGAGGACCGGTATTTAGCAGTTACTGCCAAAGAAACAGACGGAGCACAGCATCAGACCTGTCTCGTCAGCTCTCTTCAGCTACCAGTACGACAGTTTCAAGGCAGACCGTGTACAGAAGCTTAGGGCGCATTGGTCTATATGCTCGTAGGCCTGTCAGATGTGTTTCACTTACCGCAACTCACTGTCGCCTGCTATTAACCTAGAGTAGAGAGCATGCATTGTGGGCACCGCAACAGTGGTCTTGTCTGATGTTTTCCGACGAGTCCAGGTTTAGTTTGCAGTCTGATTCTCTCCGGAATTTCATATGGAAAGCGTCAGGTACCCGTTACCACCAGAGAACACAATTGAACGACACCGTTACGGTGGTGCAGGATGGCTCGTTTGGGGAGGAATTATTCTTGGTTCCAGAACTGACCTGCATGTTCAGAGTGTAACTATGACAGGCCACATCTATCGGGATGTCATTCTGGAACAACATGTACGTTTGTTTCAGGGTGAAATGGGTGCTGAATTTCTGTTTATGGATGACAACGCCCGTCCTCACAGTGCAAACATTGTAGACGAATGTCTTCAATTGGAGGATATCTCCCATATGGATTGGCCAGCATACTCACCGGACTTGAATCAATAGAGCATGTGTGGGATATGCTTGGCCGACGAATTACAGCCGTCAACCCCCTCCCACCTGTAAACCGGAACTTCGGAGGGGCATTGCTTGATGAGTGTTGTAATATTCCCCAAGATCAGATTGATAATTTGATATTCAGCATGCCTAGGCGTTGTAAGGCCTGCATTGCATCGTCCGGGAGACATACTCCATATTAACCATCATACTAACCATGTTATACTGTTTTTGTAAATAGGTTCTTTTTTGAAATTTGCTCCAGGGAGTAAAAATCGCAATTTTTATTAATTATGTCAAACATATAGCATCTTTTTTTGCTCTTTACCTTTTGTTTAATAAATAGACTTGACAAATAAGTCAAATTTGTTTTGCTTCTGTCTCTTTCTTTGCCTGAACTTCATTATCCTTAATTTATGGACATGAGTGTACTAGTAGTAGTAATTCGGTTGTGCAAGGAAAACAAAGCAATTTCTTACCGGATGAGTATTTTTTATTACTTTTTTTTTTTTTTGCGGTGAGCATTTACTCACTGTCTAATTCTTTTTAAAGTTGGGCCAAATACCACTTATAAAAATGAACACAGGAAAAACCACCAGCGCATGTCTTCACAATAAATTGCTAACAAAACAAACAAATTTCTTTATTTGTTAGCATTTATGATAGTTACAAAGTAGATTAATATCTTTCTCGTAGAAAAAAAAATTAATTAATTAAAAACCCGAATTTATATAATGACTTAATGGGTTTTTAACATGGTGATGGCTAGCGATCTGGCCTTTGGTACCACAGGCTTCAGGTTCGAATCCTGGCCTGGCATGAATGCTTGTGAGTGGTTCAACCCACGTTAAAAAGTAGGTCCCGGTCTAATTAGCCTAAAATGTGCAAAAATGCCCGTAGAGCAACAAACCAAAATTAACATGGTAGCTCTCAGGCATATTAGGATCTGCTACATGGCGGACAGCTAAAAAATTTATGGTGACTAATGGACATTTTTAATATTTAAAATTTAAATTAACTACAACAAAAACCATAATCGCTTCTATCAACCGTCATTTAGGTCAATCAATGACAAGATAAAAAATAATTTTATTTGAATTTAATTTTTGTTTTACTTAGGAGCTTTAAAACATGCAAAACCTTTTGGCACTATTTACATATTTATTATTAAAAACAAAAACAAAAAGATGGATTAATTGATTTTATGCACAAAAATTATAAGTTATACTCGGCATAAAACAACTGTTAAAAAACATTTTCTACTCTACCACTTTAATATGAAATTAACTCTTAAAATTACAACATTAAATTAATAAATGAAATAAAACAAGATTATTTGTGTCTATTTATTAAGATAATACAACATAAAAAAAATATAACGAGCAACATTTAGTAAAGAACAACACGTGATAACTTTGTCACAAAATTTCAATTAAGCGATCCCTAAACCAGGGATGGGCAAACTACGGCCAGCGGGCCAGCTCAGCCCTCCGGAAAGTTCTATCCGGCCCGCGGATAGAATTTTAATTAGGCGGTCCGAGGCAAATTAAAAGAAATATATATTTATATATTATACATCCCTCTCCTTTTCTATTTTGATTAAATATTATTTTTTTCTTCCTTATTTTCAAAGGACTGATTATCTTTTACTTTCTCTATTTTTGTTCTACAAAACTTAAATCGACGGGAATGCAAGCACAGATAGCTTTCAATCGATAAAGTGTTAAAAGCGGAAGTTCCTTGTTAGTTATAGCTGTAGATTGGCGCCAATAAGCGTTATATCTTTCTCGGGGGAGCAGACATATGGGAATCCAGTATAGGTGAATTAGACCTCACTTGTGGCAAACTGCGCATTTTTAGCTCCAGCCAGTGGCTTTTTCTTTTGGCGAGAGTTCTAATACTAGAGAGTTTTTGCATACCTATGAGCATACGCGCTAGCGAGAAAAAAATACTGTATTTTTAAAGTACGGTATGCAAAAACACTCTATTATTGCTTGCGTATGGAACGATTGCGGACATATAGCATCATTGTGAATAGTGGTGCAATTGTTAAAAGTATAGCTTAGCTATTATTGGGTATAGCGTAGCTATATTGGGTTATTCGTAAAATATTTCAACTCCAAAATGGCTACTAAAAAACGTAAAGTCGATTCAGAGTGCCGTGCTTTTTAATGATGAATGGACCTGGAAATATTTTTTCACAAATGTAAAGGATAAACCAGCGTGTCTCATCGCAAAATTCATTCATCTTATTAACATATTTAAATTGTAATACTTGTATATTGTATTAAAATTTTTAGAAAAATTTAACTTTGCCCGCCAAACTTTTTTTTTTTTTTTTTTATTTTTTTTTGCCCGCGACGGAAAAAGTTTGCTCATCCCCCTCTAAACGATTGCGGATCCCTATTTGAGAACCATTGTTTTAACACAATAAAATCAAAGTGATAAAACAGTTGTGTCACATGTTGTTCACAGCGATCTCTTTTTAATACGCTTTTATTAGTTTCACCTGTATGTTTGTTTGTATGTATGTATGTAACTGACTCTTTGGGCTCGATTTTGTCCTTCTTTAAGCGATCAGATTTAATATAAACTTTGTAGACTTATCAAGGACCGACGGCACTAAAATATTTTTGATAATTTTTTTTTTATCTCATCATGATTAGGATCGCCAGGATTAGTGATTTTATTTTAACTTATGAAGAGCAATTTAACCCATGTAGAATGAAAGTACCCAAGACATTCAAACCTACGTGGGACAGTGGCACAACGGATAATGCGCCTGACTACGGATCAGGAGGTTCGAATTCTGGCTGGCTCGACCTATTCGCATTAAGCCTTTGTTTAACTCACAATTAAATTATTGTAAGAACTATATTTCCAGTCCTCTGTACCAGGACCTCATTTAAATATTATAGTTTAAAAATCACTAAAAATCACGCTTTTAGAGTCAATCAAACTAAAAAGTAAAAACTAAATTAATAGTATAAAAAACACGCTTTTTAGAGTTAATCAAGTAAAAAGTAAAAAATAATTGTTAACATAAGAATAAAAATGACTGACGAGAAAATGAATGTCACTGTTGTAAAAACGTGGGGTGCTCGATATCAATCGTTATAATTTTTCACTAGTTTCATTCCGAAATGCAGAGTTAGTTTAAAAATGTCATACAAAGCACCCACGCTTTTAGAACAGGGACATTCATTTTCTCGTCAGTCATTTTATTCTTATGTTAACAATTATTTTTATTTTTTAGTTTGATTAACTCTAAAAGCTTAGTAGCGTTTTTTAGTTTTTTGAAGCTATTAATTTATTTAATCTAATACAGTCATTCTTATCAGTTTCTACCTGTACCTTAGTGAATAGTCATACTGCGTAAAATTTAGACGGGAAGTCAGAATTCGAATCGGATTTGTCATCCTAATCGATGACACAAATTTCAGAAACGTGGTCTGAAAAGGTGTCTTCTAAACATGCCCTTTTCAATTTCGGATATAGAATGTGACAAGTGTGTAAGTAATTTTTAAAATTTTAAATATTAATTATGTTTCATGTGATTTGTTTGTTCTTTCGCTGTTTTAGTGAAACTTGTTTCATTTACCTGCCAGTCAAATTATTTTCTTTGACTTTAACAAATGCATTCTTTCTTTTTACATATGCGCACACATGTTCGTTTACGTATGCACACATGCATTAGATGTGCACACATGTATGTGAACAATATTTTATTATTTATTTGGTCTCATATGTAAATTCTTTATTCGTTTCTATGAGTATACTAAATTTCCCTCTTATTACAAAAATGTTATTGCGAGTAATGCATTTTAGAAATTTTTATAAGTCGATTTTGATTACTTTTTAAAAATCCAAATCGGCTGCAAACTTACTGCTGTTAGTCAAAAAAAAATCTGTAGCTAATGCTTTGTTAAATAATTTAAATAAAAAAAATTATTAAATATTCTTAAGTATGATGAATCAATTTTTAAAACCAATGCTATTATGTCTGCAAATGTTAATAAACAGAAATTTAAACTCAGGAAATGTTAAACTTAATA
>BPLR01005449.1:0-56306 GCA_021605095.1 Caerostris extrusa | reverse complement strand
AAATGCAGATTTAAAAAAGAACATGGTGGAGGTATTTTTTTTTAGAATTTATTTAGAATAAATTATTCTTTTATTTAGAATAAATTCTAAAAAAGTTTCTTATTCGCTATCGAGGGCAGGGGAATTAAACGTGTTAAAAAGTTTTTGAAAATGTGTGCGGTAATATATATATTGGTATTAGTATATGTGAGCAGTATAATATATTCGACTTCTACCAAAGCATTGCATAGCAAAAGTATAATAAGAATGCAAAAGATTCTTATAATGTTGCAATAAACTGGAAGATATAATTTTTAGTAATATTGGTTTAGTAATAATTTGTAAGAAAAAATACTTAAAAATTTGTTCAAAATAAAACAATGACTACTGTTACTTTTTCCCCCCCTAATAGGTTGTTGGTTGTTTCCCCCTAATAGGTTGTTCCCCCTAATGTTGTTAGTTTTTAAAGACATTTTGTTGTCTTTTAAATTTATTCATCCCGCGTTATCAATCATCAGTATATATAATTAATTTGAAAGCAAATTTATCAACATTATTAAAGTGTAAAATTCTTAAACATTTTTTTGTTCAGAAAAATTTGTTAAGGCAAATACTCTGTTAAATGGAACTAGAATAAAATGTATTTTAAATATTTGTTAAGAATATATTAATAATAATGATAATGTCGATATACTTGTAAAAAATATTGTGACTTAGTAACAAAAAATGCACTTTGGTGCTCTAAGGGGAATATTAGGGGTGTCCATTGGTACTCTGGGGCAGGGATATTGGTACTCTAACACCTGTGTTCTCAAAAAAAAATATTGTATATATCTATAAATACATTGTAATAATATATATATATTCTCCCTTTGTGGTTTTTAGCGTAAAAATTAGATTTTTTTGAGAGTTTCAAATATCCCATAAAACAGGTAATTCATTTTTACTTGAGGATTCCATTTTTCATTTGTTGGCACGTATATCACATTGGCTTCAACTGTTAATGTCCGTTTTCTGGAAAGCCTACGAACCTATATCCATAGGAGGAATCTTTTGTACAGCATACTGAAATCCATCATCTCCAGCAAGGTCTCGGGAAGACCTATAGATATCGGAGGAAATAAACCTTTTGAGAAGTATTTCAATTTTGAAAAATGTTCGGTCAGCAGAACAAACCAAGATGAATATGGGCGTCCCTCAAATTATTAATAACCTTCCCGTGGCTTTCTTTATTATTGGTTTCGTAGCAAAAAAAGTTCCTCTTTTGCCATTTTGGACCATTCCATAAAAATCAACTCTCTGTGTAAAAAAAGAAGAGGTAAAAATAAGACTTCTGAATTTCTCTTTAACAGCCCATTCAGGGGTTGGAAAGGATTACTTGAAAAAGTAGGTTAATGGACCTTTAATAAAATTCTCTCTTCGGTGAGAAATGGGCACCCTGGAAGAAACGTCGTTTCAAACACCTCCATTAAAAATTCATTCGGTTGTACTAAACTGGGCTTTGGATGTTACAGAAATTCGTTTTAGAAAAACTACGAGTGCATTCGCTTTCATGGCTTCAGACTTGTGTCTGTAGTTTCTTGGTTAAATTGCAGATTTCAGAAAGGAACATGGGGAAGGTAATTTATTCTAAATAAAAGTTTCTTGTTCTTTAAAGGGCGAATTTAACTTGTTAAAAGTTTCTGAAAATGTGCCAAAAGTGCTGATTCGACCTTTTACCCCACAACATTACAAAGGAAAAAATAAAATAAAAAATTAATGGTTTTCTAAGTTTCTTATTATTAGGTTTGCTATAAAATTGAAGGAAGAGTTATTTTCGGATAAAATGATGATTATTCTAACTTTTTCTAATAAATAAGCTGCGTTTTTTTAAAAAATATATTTTGTTAGTTTTCTTAAAGACAATTTGTTGTCTTTTAAATATATTTTTCCCGGGTTTTGATTTTCAGTATATATATATATATATATATTTATTTATTTAAAAGTAAAATTTACTGTCATTAAAAAAGTATCAATTCTTAAAATATTTGATAATCTAATGAACACTAATATTCAACACTAATAAATGGCGTAAAGTTGTTTTTCTGGATGGTTTAGTTTCAGGGATAACATTTTGGAGATGTTTACTCATTTACCTAAAAAAAATAACGGTAATTAAACTACTTTGACGGTAATTAAAATTTACTAAGCCAATTAAATTTCAGCCAGAAGGGATCAAGAGTGAACTGATGGCCAGATCTGATTTATTGATTTACTTGAAATTATTTTCGTGGACAAAAAAAAAGTGTGCTAGTGTAACTTGGACTGTCCCATCTGTGCACCAGTAGTATCAAGAGAAGAGCCCTGGTGGCCCCTGTCACTAAATGTAGCAGGAAAGAGGAAACATGTATTGACTGACTGATTAGCGGTCACCTCAAATCTCTGTCTTATTCCAACGGCAATAAGACCTCCTCAATTTTCACCAAGTGCCGTAATGACCAGATTTCTCCCGACCATGTTCTGGACTGTTGGGACGGGGGAATCTGCCCAGCCCTTTTTTTCAGGGAATCATTTGACGGATTTTTGTATGGGTACACTTTTTAGGACAAGTGTTAACTATTATAATATTTTTATAGAATGTTATACAAGTTGAAGTGGTAACTATTATAATATTTTATAAACATTGAGTGCAATAAAAATTTATATTTCTCTTTTGTGAATTATATATGTTATAATACATAAAAAAATAACTGGTAATAACTGGTAGGAATACTATTTAAAAATGAGTTAAAAAAATGTGATATAAAATAAAATGCAGTTTTTAAAGAACATGGTGGAGGTATTTTTTTTTTAGAATATTATTTAGAATAAATTAAACTTTTATTTAGAATAAATTCTAAAAAGTTTCTTATTCGTTATCGAGGGCAGGGAATAAAACGTGTTAAAAAAGTTCCTGAAAATGTGTGCAGTAATATATATATATTAGTATATGTGAGCAGTATAATATATTCGACCTCTATCAAGCATTGCATAGCAAAAGTATAATAAGAATGTAAAAGATTCTCATGATGTTGCAATAAACTGGAAGATATAATTTTGGTAATAATTGGTTTTGTAATAATTTGTAAGAAAAATACTTAAAAATTTGTTCAAAATAAAACAATGATTACTGTTACTTTTTCCCAAAAGTTTTATGTTATTAGTTTTTAAAGACATTTTGTTGTCTTTTAAATTTATTCATCCCGTGTTATCAATCATCCAGTATATATAATTAATTTGAAAGCGAAATTTATCAACATTATAAAAGTGTAAAATTCTTAAACATTTTTTTTTTTTTGTTCAGAAAATTTGTTAAGGCAAATACTCTGCTAAGTGGAACTAGGATAAAATGTATTTAAATGTTTGTTAAGAATATATTAATAATAATGATAATGTCGATATACTTGTAAAAAATATTGTAACTTAGCAACAAAAAAAATGCACCTTTCTTTTAATTTCCTTTGGTACTCTAAAAGGGTATTAAGGGTATCCATTGGTACTCTAAGGGCAAAGGGGTATATTGGTACTCTAACACCTGTGTTCTCAAGAAAATATTGTATATATCTATAAATACATTGTAATAATATATATATATTCTCGCTTTGTGGTTTTAGCGTAAAAAAATTAGATTTTTTGAGAGTTTCAAATATCCTATAAAACAGGCAATTCATTTTTTACAAGAGAATTCCATTTTTCATTTGTTGGCACGTATATCATTGGCTTCCACTGTTAATGCGACATTTTCTGAAGCCTGCGAACTTATATCCATAGGAGGAATCTTTTGTACAGCATACCGAAATCCATCATCTCAGCTAGGTCTCCAGGAAGACCCATAGATATCGGAGGAAATAAACCTTTTGAGAAGTATTTCAATTTTGAAAAATGTTCGGTCAGCAGAATAGACCAAGGATGAATATGGGCGTCCCTCAAATTACTAATAACCTTCCCGTGGCTTTCTTTATGATTGGACTTCGTAGCAAAAAAAGTTCCTCTTTTGCCATTTTAGGACCATTCCATAAATCAACTCTCTGTGTAAAAAAAAAAAGAAGAGGTAAAAATAAGACTTCTGAATTTCTCTTTAACAGCCCATTCGGGGTTGGAAAGGATTGAAAAAAATTAGGTTAATGGAAATTTAATAAAATTCTCTCTTCGGTGAAATGGTCGACCCTGGAAGAAACGTCGTTTCGAACACCTCCATTAAAAATTCACTCGGTTGTACTAAACAGAGCTGTGATGTTACAGAAATTCGTTTTAGAAAAACTACGAGTGCATTCGCTTTCATGGTTTTTCGGACATGTGACTGTAGTCTCTGGTTAAATTGCAGATTTCGAAGGAACATGGTGAAGGTAATTTGTTCTAAATAAAAGTTTCTTGTTCTTTAAAGGCGAATTTAACTTGTTAAAAAAGTTTCTGAAAATGTGCCAAAAGTGCTGATTCGACCTTTACCACAACATTACAAAAGGAAAATAAAATAAAAAATTATTTTGTTAGTTTTCTTAACATATCGATATATACATTTTGTTGTCTTTTAAATATATTTTTCCCGGGTTTTGATTTTCAGTATATATATATATATATATTTTATTTATTTAAAAGTAAAATTTACTGTCATTAAAAAGTATAATTCTTAAAATATTTGAATAATCTAATGAACACTAATATTCAACACTAATAAATAGCGTAAAGTTGTTTTCTGGATGGTTTAGTTTCAGGGATAACATTTTGGAGATGGTTACTCATTTACCTAAAAAAAATAACGGTAATTAAACTACTTTGACGGTAATTAAAATTTACTAAGCCAATTAAATTTCAGCCAAGAAGGGATCAAGTGAACTGATGGCCAGATCTGATTTATTGATTTACTTGAAATTATTTTCGTGGACAAAAAGTGTGCTAGTGTAACTTGGATTGTCCCATCTGTGCACCAGTAGTATCAAGAGAAGAGCCCTGGTGGCCCCTGTCACTAAATGTAGCAGGAAAAGAGGAAACATGTATTGACTGATTAGCGGTCACCTCAAATCTCAACTTATTCCAACGGCAATAAGACCTCCTCAATTTTCACCAAGTGCCGTAATGACCAGATTTCTCCTGACCATGTTCTGGACAGTTGGGACGGGGAATCTGCGTACTTTTTTCGGGAATCATTTGACGGATTTTTGTATGGGTACACTTTTAGAACAAGTGTTAACTATTATAATATTTTTATAGAATGTTATACAAGTTAGTGGCAACTATTATAATATTTTATAAACATTGAGGGAAATAAAAAATTTATATTTCATCTTTTGTGAATTATATATGTTATAATACATAAAAAAAATTTTCATCTCGTAAATTACATTAACTCAACCATGCAGGGATGAGATTAAATTAAATAAGAAGTCTAGAGACTTAGCTATCAAAGGGTGAAATAAAATTCAAAGATATTATAGTTGAGGCAATCATTACTCACTTCTTAAAAATACAATAAATTGCAATAAATAATGTCCATATGCGGGGACTGATGGCTTAGTGAGTAGCGCTGTGGTTCTCGCTGCCACAAGTTTCGGGTTCGAGTGTTCGCGGTACATGGATGTTTGTAGTGTTTCATAATTCAGTTTAAGCCTTATGTCCCGGTCTAATAGGACTAAAGAGCGTTTGATCATAGGGCTGACAAATCCTATTCCACAAAAAAATATATCCTGTCTCGAAATCTGCCAGTAGGCATATGACCTTGGCCAACCATGATACCCACCAGTGAAGAAGAATATGTATAGGCATAAAAATTAAGTTATGGTATTTATAAATATATATTCTGCTGTAACCATTAACAATTTTTTTTATCGAATAAAGAGAAAAAAAAAGAAGGTTTGATAAAATCTCTAAATTTTATGTCTGTATAATTTTTCAATCTTATTTTATTGATAAAATTAATGCTATAATAAGTATCTTATCCTATAAAAATTTTATGTAATCATATGTATCAGTTATATATAAAAAAAAAATTGAAGATTTTTTTAAACACGTAATCAATCATTTGATTCATATAACTTTTTTGGATGGGAAATTTTTAAAAAAAGGGACAGATTTCAGTTTGTAATGTTCAAGAAAAGCTATTAATACCCTTCGAAAAAAAAAAAAACAATTCGTTATATAAAAATCTGAAGCAATTCGGGACCCGGTTAATGGGACCAAAGTTATGAGGTTAATTAATCAATTAACACGGTCAATTAACCAAAATTTTTTGAGGTGTAGCATACGAAAACGTCTCAATTCCATCTAATGGATGGGAAATATTTTTTGGTCTTCAATTATGATCGATTTAATATCATAAAATAAATCTAATGCATTTTTCTGTGAAAAATGTTTGAATATTTCAGAAACTTCTGATAAAATGTATCTCTAAGAACTTTCTGAAGCTTTTTATTGCTACTTTGCAAAAACTTTCGTTTTTTAATTAGACAGTTATGCAGTGAGGAAAAAAATTCAACTCAGAATAAAAAGTAGGCTTTTTACTGTAGTTTTTTACAAAAGCAAGTCATCCAGTAGAAACATATAAAAAAGGTTCTTCGAAATGAATGTAGTATTTAAATTGATAGATAAAAAAAAAATTACAAAAATTAAGAAAAACAGGAGGAGAGTATATATATTTTTGAGGGTTGTGCCTCAAAAGTAAAACCAATTATCGTTTTTTTTCAAAAAACTCTTTATATATTCTTCAAATTTATTTCATCCGGACGCTTTCAAAGTAATCACAGACACAATGCAAATATATACTTTTGTGCTCAAAAAGCCAAGTTTTTCAAAACTCCAATCCTCAATGCATGCTAAAAAATCATCGGTAAAAAGTCATCGGACGACCTTCAAAACGCTTTTAAAACGACTTTGAAATTTCAACCTCAGCTGCAAGGTCTCTAATTGTAAATCGACGGTTTGCAAGCACCAAATCTTTAATTTTTGGACGTGATCTTCGTCGGTCGAGGTGGATGGTCGACCAGAGAGCTCTTCGTTTCAACGCGTTCTCTGCCTTCTTTGTACTGTTTATACCACTTCTAAACATTTCTTTCTGATAGAAGAATGCTTCCCGAATGCCTTCTGCATCATTCTATATGTTTCCGGAAACAAAATTTAAGGCAAATTCTTTTCTCAATTAATTCAGGCATTTCAAAAACCGCCGGAATCAGTTTTAGCGTCCCAGAAAGCCAAGCGTAACTCAAACGCTAATGAATATTTTGACGTCAAATTTCACACACAGATGTCAAGGACAGTGCCAGAAACCAAAAACCTAAAAAAAAAAAAAAATTAAAATTCTATAAGCCCCGAAAATTTTAAATTGAGAATTGGTCTTATTTTCTGGACACAGTAGTATAAACATTGCATTTTGTATTATTATATTTTGTTAATAAATAGCGAATGGAATTTACAGATATTCAAATAGATTTTATGGTTAAGAAAATCAAAAAGTTATTATTTATAAATTCTTTATTTAAAACATATGCAATATTTTACTAAATTCAAAATTGAAATATAGAGTTATATAATAGATTTTAAATATCGTGATTTTATTATATAAGTTAATTGAAAACAGTATATTAATAATTAGAATTCGCATGTAATGTAACATAAAATTTAAATATTTTGGATAAAACTTTAAAATAAATATGCATTTTTTAATAATTTAATTTAATTTAAATAGATGTTATATTCTGATGTTTATAAAAGAAAACAATGGCTTTTTTTTTGCAAGAAAATCTTCATTTTCAATAACAGTATTACAATATTTGAAAGCATTATTGTTTCTGAAATATGTAAATGTGTATCTTCCCCACATTATGTGTATTATTTTACACATTAAGTATGTTAATTTAACAATTTTTATGCTATTTTGAATGGAATAATAAATTAAAAAAAACTTTTAATGAAGTTTTAATTTAATTTTTAAGTTTGAATGAAGGTTTCATCTACTTACAATACATATAATATTTCTAGTATTTTCTTCTTAGTGTTTTTTAATCGAACCCACTTACAGATTTATCATGTTTTTTTCCAGGTAAATACGAAGACTGTTCGATTGTTAGATTATTGGGGTTCCACGGTCGGAAACCCATCATGATCATGTATCAGGATCATTTAAAAAAAAAATCTAAATAGTTTTGATAAAAAACAACAACATAGCAGTATGCTTATTGCTATTTATTAATGAAAAGCCTTTTGACATGAGGTTATTCACCAATATAACGGTAAAAATACAGTAGGTTCAGCTTTACGCGCCAGGATTAACACACTTTGCTACAATTTTGAGCATTTACTCCCAAGAGGATAGTTGGGAATTCGCACCATCTTCACTCAATCCCCAAACCTGGCCGAAAGACTCGTCCTAATATGGGTTTATCATCCCATCTTTTTTCTTCTTCATTGGCGCAACAGCCCTGTGGTGGGCGAAATCCGTCCGCCAGCTGGCAGATTTCGGCCCTTAGGCCCTACACAGAAATATTAAATAAGTGAATTTAAGCCCCTTCTTATCTTTCTATAATAAGAAGGGGCTTTTATAAGAATATAAGATTAATAGATAACTGTAACATATGACTTTATTAGCTGTAGGCTGGGGAATCCTTAAAAGTCACTTATTATATTATCTACTATCTGCCTATATATACACATAACTCTATTTACAAAAAATGAAAATTAAGGATATAAATTAGATACAAAACTGCAGTTCACTCCAAATTCGGAGATTTTGAGATTTCTCGAGTCTACGACGAATCTAAACAGCTGCTCTGCGGCAGACCTTACTCAACTAGCGGGATTCACGAAGCCACAAGAGCCTCAATTTGAAAACAGGCAGGAAATTCTGGCCTATTCAGCCACTTCAGAAAAATGAAAAAAAAAAAAAAAAAAAAAAAAAAAAGAAAACACTTCTGATAGACTTGTCGCAGAACTTCTCTTCTTCACCAAAAATCTCCCTTTAAGAGGGGGAGGGGGTCAGCTTTCCTCACTTTCATTGGAGTAGACACTTCTCAGCTCGTTGTTTATAATCAATCCCGATGGAACAACTGAATGCATGGTATATCAATTGGTTGACATTAAAACTAATTTTTTTGTTACGGCCGTGTGATCTTCAAGTTACACGCCCCCTGCACAGACATTCGCCTTAATTATATGTCTGTATTTGCCACATGATAATGGTAATCCATTATAATAATTATAGATATATGATAATCCATAATAATAATTATATGATATATGATAATCCATAATAATAATTATATGATATATGATAATATATAATTATATGATATTAACTCCTTATACATGATACCGAATATCTGCTATCAGATTTGAGTGACAGGTTGTTCTCATTAGAACAAAGCACTAATTGCATGTAATGTAACTACCCACAATACTTCTTGTTTGCTGTCAAATTTGAATGATGGGTTTATTATATATTTTTCAAATAGCATGCATTCCTTTCTCCTAGAAATGAAATGCCAAAGCTTTCCGTATGAGAAAAAAAAAAATGTTACAACATGTATAAGGAAAAAACTGCGACTAACCGAAAAAATATGTAGTGAAGTGGTTGCTATGAGAATACAAGATTAATAATTATATGTAATAAATGAATTTGTTAGCGAAAAGCCATGGGGGAATAATTAAAAGCCACTGCTTCATATATATATATATATTCATAATCATAAGGCTGAACATGCTCTGGCCCAAATTTATTATAACTTAATTAATTTTAAAATATTGCGCTTAAATTGTATAGGGAAAACGAATAACTGAAAACACTATAGTTTAAAAGAAATACTAATAAAATGGAACACATTTCACAAATATTTCCATTTTTCTTACAACTCAGTACTGAAGTCCCTTCCCAAAAGAGTTCTCGAGAGAGATAAGTTTATAATTGTTTTATCTCTAATCGACAGGTCGTTACTTCTTATCAATAAAATTATCAACCCTGGGAGAGAAAGAACAAAGCCGGCTCGCATCTAACGAGGTGTAGAAAAAAATGGCCCTTTTAAATTAAAGGGGAAAAACAGATAACAAAAAAATTGATAAATGGAGAGACAATTTAAACGCTTTTTTTTTTCACTGTATACTTTTTGGGAAAGAAAGACTCTTAAAAACTTTATTTTGTTTTTAAGCCTTTGTTCAATTGATACGGGTTTTTTTCTTCTATTTTTTTCAGGCCCAGAGGGAATAGGTAAATCTTCTCATCAACAATAAATGGATACGAAACTTAAATTCCCTCTATCTCTCGAATTTCAAAAACAGAAAAAAAAAAAAAAAGGTTCGTTAATTCATGTATATATTTTGTTTTTAATGATAAAGGAAATTTTGTGCTCTTTTTTGAATTTAAAGAATACGTAATATAATGAATGTAATGATGGTTAAAAAATATATTTGAAATCTTAATTTAAGGATAATTTTTAAGTAATTCTGATAAAAAGATTTATTGAACCGTATTTTGGCATTTATTAAATTACAAGAAAACGTTACTTGAATAGATTTGATGAATAAGAAAATTAAAAAGTTGATACAGCTATTATTCATAAATGCTTTATTCAAAAATGTAATATTTTGCTAAATTCAAAACGGAAATATAGAGTTACATAATAATATAATAATAGATATTAAATATCACGATTTTATTATGTAATTAATTGAAAATTGTATACTAGTAATTAGAATTCGCATATAATGTAATATAAGATCTATAATATCTATAACATAACTGTAGAGAAATTTTTGTGCTCTTCTTGAATTTAAAGAATACGTTAATCTTAAAGAATTTAAAGAATACGTTAACCTTAAAGAATTTAAAGAATACGTTAACCTTAAAGAATTTAAAGAATACGTTAGAACCTAAATTAAGACTTTACTATGAATTACATACATCAAATTAATGAATGTAATTCATAGTCTTTATGGTAAAAAATCTTAATTTAGGACACTAAAAGTACAATTTTTAAGTAATGCCGATAAAAAAAGTTTTATTAAACCACATTTTAGCATTAATAAATTACAAGAAAATGTTCATGTATTCTTCATCTGTTTTAAAATGAAGACAACTTTTCAGAAAATGACCTTTTTGTTTAATGATTATTATTTCAAACCATTGAAAATTATTCAAATATTTATATTTAAAAAAATAGCTCTGTTCTTGGCAGATAGGTTGTTTCGAAAGTCTTCTGTCATAAGACGTACCTGAATGTATCAGGAGGAAAGTCTTCTACCATCCCATGATACCTACTAAAACGTCACAGTTTGGCGCACTTCCAAGTTAGTAGTTTCAGAGCGAAATGTTACAGTTGACGCAATGCCAACTTAGGAGTTCGTTACTCACATATTTATAACGCCTTCTTATTATCTACGTAATTTAACATTTCTGCTCTGAAACTACTAACTTGGAAGTGCGCCAAACTGTGACGTTTTAGTAAGGTATCATGGGATGGCAGAAGACTTTCCTCCTGATACATTCAGGTACGTCTTACTGACAGAAGACTTTCGAAACAACCTATCGTGTGCCAAGAACAGAGCTATTTTTTTTTAAATATAAATATTTGAATAATTTTAAAATGGTTTTCAATGGTTTGAAATAATAATCATTAAACAAAAAGGTAACTGATTAGATATGGTGTTTATGTAACGAGAAATTAAAATTAATTAAATTAAAAATTATTAATTAAAAAATTTAAAGGTCTAAAAGTAGTCCGTTTTACTTATAATAAATAACGCCTTCAAAAAAATTTTAAATAATCAGTCAGAATATATTTCTTAAAATTAGAAGATTTCTGGATATTCAAATGTAAGAAATGATTCGAATTTAAGTGATAAGATGCATAAAAATTTTAACGAAAAACAATAATCATATTTTATTAATTAAATTATAGAATATTTATTATTTTTATTAATACTAATGTACTGCTGAAACTATGTCACAAACCATATACATAAAGAAATATTTCTTCTTGCTGTATGTTTCCACCAGTTTTCAACCTACAGTCGTCATAGTGATAGAAAGGATTTCTACACTATGACGAATATAGGTTCTGGGTTGAATGTTGAATGTAGGTCTATATTTTCCCATTGTAACTTGGCACTAAAATCCAACACTTGCGAGGACTTTTTTCTCATATTCGGAATTTATTACGTCCCAATTCTTATTAAAGAAATTGTAGTAAAAAAAAAAAGGAATGGAAAAAAAAAAAAATAATGTAATAGCTTCTTGTATCGCGCAGAAGTTTCTTTAAAAAAATGGACTCATCATTTTTCTTCTCGTACAAAGAGAGAACGGAACTTGGAGACAAAAAAATCGCTTGGCTTCAATTCGAACGGGAAGTGAAATGAAAAGAACTACTCCATTACAATGAGGCTTGGATTCTAGAATTATTAATTTGCGCCGAAATTTGAACGAACAAAATATAAATTGTGAAAGAAACCAGAGAGCCTAAAAAGAATACCTGTTCAAACTATATAAAAGTAATTTCTTTTTTTTTTTTTCCCCTTTTTTGCTTTCGTTTTTTTTGCAAGAGGTAAAAGAAAAGTGAATGTGCATTGAATTTATGATTGGTTTGATTCGATGGTTAAAATTAAAATGGTAAAATCACGAGGTAAAAAATTTGCACTGTTGTAAGACTTTTTCCTTTTCAATATTTTCTGATGAGTCTAAAAGGTAAGAGCTGAAAAAAGCAAATTTTTAATGAAAGTTAATTTACATTAAATACATTTTCTGTTCACGGAAATTTTGATTTCTGACAATGGTTATTTATAAAGTCTGATTTTGTTGTAAAGATTTTCCATTGAATTTGTTAAAAAATATCCCTAAAAAAATATTGGTTCTGAAATAACAATAAAAGATATTTACAATGAAAACTTTTTCGCATATCAAAATATCCCCAACCCAAAACTTTATTCATAAATTTGAAATGATTTCTTTTTTTTTTTTTTTATCTAATATATGTCAGGAAAATCCTTCTCAATCTTCTAATTGAGTAAATATAATTAATCTTTTAGAAGTTATTTTTACGTTCTACGAGAATGTTTAAAGAGTAACTATATATATATATTTTCAAATAGTTAATTTATGAGAAACGAATAATTGTTTGAATCTTTCAGATTTATAATAGTACAATGTAGTGTGCTTGTTGCAATGTTGTGCTTGTTGCATGTTATGCAATGTAGTGTGCTTGTTGCATGTTATGCAATGTAGTGTGCTTGTTGCATGTTATGCAATGTAGTGCAACCAGATTGTAAACTGGGTGGGATTGGGTTGAGATACTTGAGGCACAAGTTGGAGAATTCGCAGCTTTATTTACACCCCCACAAACACAGTGACCATTAAATTAGAGATATGCAATATTTAACACATATAAAGACATCTGTCTTCAGTGTTTTAAGACATAGATTTGTGGAAGGATGCCACTCCTAAGTCAAATATCTTTGAAACTCGAATACGCGCAGGGTACGCGAAATATACTTCCTCTCCTGGTGAGAGTCTTTAGGCCAACTAATGCTTCCGGGAAATGCTGAATGTTATTTTCTCTCGGATGACAGCTCATAAACTAAACTTTTCACAAAGGGACCGCAGTTTGCGCTGTACTTCCCTTCGGGTGAGAGTCTCCAGGCCGACTGACCATTTCTTTTTCAGGCCACAGGGGGCGCTCTGGTCAGTGTATAGGATGAATCACGGCCACAGTAAAAGGTATTGGACTATTTTCTTTCTTCGGCATACAATCTTCGATGTTAATTTGAATATATGGATTATAACATTATTACTATAAATTTAAAAAGATTTTAAATAATAGAAATTATCGAATTAAATGAAATATTGATTAATATAATAAAACAACAGTTTCAACTATTTTTAAAATGTCATTTCATAATTTATAAGAAAAAATGTATCCAGATAACTACACGTTGAATTTTATAAACCACAAACTATTTTATTAATATTTGTTCTAATTTAGATGTTTTAAATGCACTATAATTTTTGAAAAATACTTTAAAGGATTTATATGAAATTTAAAAAAAAAATAAATAAAAAAAACATGGAAAAAAAATATAACTATTTAAATTAAAAACCAGCAGGAATAATCTTAAAATCTATTAAATTGTTATGAATTAAATTTTGTTTTCGTTTAAGTAATGTTACTTGCTGAAGTTTTAATAATTATAAGAGAAAGTACAAATATTAAAAATATTTCCTGCATAATTTTTTTTTTTTTTCACAATTGATGTAAACAACTTTCAACAACCTCCTTTTCTTTTTTCCCCTAAAATCTTTCACGAAATAAAAATTTTGAGTGCTTTAAAAATCGAAAAATTGCAAGCGTTTACAGCGCAAAGCACACCACAGTTAAGAGGATGATAAAAAATGAAGCTTCGGCAAATACCTTAAGTGCCCCTGATGTCACCTTGCAACCTGAACAGGTGCCTCCGTGTCATCTCCATGTTAAGAGCTTTGGGATCTCCACGACCGAAATTCAATTTTTAGCTTAGCAGAGAGGCGTTTCCGCTCTCTTATTTTTAGGAGAGATCACAAGAGATCTTACTCAAAAGAGAGGAAATTTCATGGCGCTGGTTCTTAATTTTCCACAAAGTTAAAGGAGAGAATAGTATAAATAGTACAATAAAGAACTTCTTCAATTTTTTTAATTTAATGTACATATTTACTAGGCTTAATTTTATTTATAGTACTTAATTGGAATGATTTTTTTATTAAAATAAAGATAAGTTATTTATATTATTCGTTAATTTTTATGTTATAGCTTTTTAAAAATGAAGGTTCAATCATAGGAATTTTCACTTTTCATTGAGTTTTATTCTGTATTTCCATCTTATATTTAAAAAAAAATATTTAAATTTTATCTACAAAAATATCAACATTCTTGTGATATTTAAGGCACTTTTAAAATATTCAATCCATCTGTATGTCTTTAGTTTGTTTGGTATCAATTGACATTTTTTAGATTAAACTGTAAAATCAGAAAGTTATTGTTGTGACTCATCCTAAGTGTCCTGCAGCGCAGGACGGACATCCCATGAGTAGTCAAGGACGAAAGAGAGTCAACTTCTGTTATGATGGAATGCCTGTAGGTAGAAGTCTCTGAGTCGTAGAAGGAGGAGGGCTGAACATTCTTGAGGACTTTTTTCGGGAAACGACCCCGCATTCGTGTATCATATAGGGGAAAACCTTCAATAGGTAGTCTGATTACGCTGAAGACGCTGATCACAAACGCCAGCGAGTCTTTAACAGAGAGTTTTTAAAACAGTGTCGACAACAAATCAGCCAGCGATTTGACCCTCAATCCTAATTGCTCAACAACTACTCACGTTACCACTGAGCCACGAGTCTTAGCATTAGGATGGAATAAATAGAAATATTACTGAAATTTATTGTCTGGTTTAGTTTGCCACTCTATGGCCATTTTTGCCCATTTTATTTACTGTAGATTCGAACCAAACAAACATCAAGCCAAAGTCAGGATTTGAACCTGTGGTAATTGGCCATCATCAGGTAGCAACATTTTGAATACTAACGAAAAACAAAGTCTTTAAACTTTTTAAAAATCAATGTTGCAGTTATCCATCTTTTGATACTTTGCCTTATAATCCTTTCTTTAAGTTATTGAAAAGAAATAAATCAATTTAAAATTAGTTTTGGAATTTTTAATCTATAAAATAAATATTTAATAAAGTTTTGATTGTTTAATCATGAGTTAAATATTAAGAATACGTAGCATATAAACAGGACATATTAAAAACAAATTCATTCAAAATAGATGCTCAAAACGTTTCATTGCTCACAATATGAATCCACCTTTTCAAAAGTTTTATTTGTAAAAAAAGTTAACGTACAAAGTACGAATAATTCTAAGCGTCGGAAAAGTGAACAGTCGCATCTGAGCGGTGAAATACTTCCCTTCTGAAAATTCCTGAATTATTCATCTGATTTTATTCAAATCGCATATCATTTTTTACTCCTTTCTTTTCGCGACACTCGGTGGCAACTTTTCAAATCTCCATCTCCCCGCCCACCGAACAGCGGTTGATCAATGCAAATGAGACCTCGGGTTTAAATTTTAGATCCGAACAAGATCAATAGGATGGAAAAATAATCGAAATAAATAAAAACCTTTGCAAAAAAGAAATTAGAGTTTGTAATATGTACCTTTTTCAGAGTTTTTTTTGTAAAAGGAATAAATCCTGCATAACTCTTTTAGCAAAGTTTTGATCATAATAAGTTTGGTATCTATTGGTTTTATTATTTTAGAACCATTTTTGTATGCTGTCCTGCTTAAAATCCTTGAAACATCTTATATTTTATTCCTTTTGTTTACAAAGGAATCTAGAAATTATAAGAAAAAATGTAAAATTGTGATCGTGAGATTTTTATTCATTGGAATTTAATGAAATTTGGCGAAAAGATTAATCAAACAATTCTTCAGAAATTAGAGTAAAAGAAAAACAACGCCGTATTTCCTATCTTACAAATACATAACGTAGAAACACGGTTAAAACAGCAACAAATCTTGAGTACCTGAATGTGTGATCATCTTCCGTGGTACAACAACCCTGTGGTTGGCAAGCCGTCTGTCTACTGGTAGATTTAGAAACAGGATATGCTTTTCATTTTATGGAGCAGGGCTGTGAACCTTACGCGCAATAGTAATATCAGACCGGGACTCCTACAGTTTAAAGTGGTTCCAAACCACTACAAACGTCCACGGTACTGAAGGGACTTCGAAACTTATTGTCCCCAGCGCCAGAACGCTAGTCACGCTGTCAATGTGTGATAAGCATCAGTATGAAGTTCCTCTAACAACAATTCTGACACGAGCGATATCTCATGCTGAAATTAATCCATGCCGTTTTTTGTTAACTCAATTGGCGACCCAGCATATTTCTGTATCAAGGCAGTTGAAAGAATTGCAGCGGCAGGTTAAGTGCATCTTCCTGCAACATTGCAAATAGAGTATTCAAATTCGACTGCAAAATCTGAGTTATGCTAGCCAACCCATAGACTTCAAGTATCCACAATCAAGTCATTCTCTACAAACTGGTGGTCTGGAATTATTTTCTTGGAAGATAAAAGATACACTAACTGCATTTGTTTAATGATGAGAATACCGATCAAGAATGTCGCTTCTCTATAACTGAACAATAACTCTGTCGCTAGAAAAAATATATAGTCAATACGCCCTCCACAGAGATCGACATCTCAAACATACGTTGAACCTAATAAATGTGTCTTTAATTGATAGGATTGGGATAAGCATGAGTTATCGGCAACAGCAAGACCAACAATCTTCAAAATCAGCTTTCAGATTCATCAGCAAAAAGTACAGATTTCAGTTGAATTATACTCTCCAATTGATATTTTTGTGTGCCCAATTAAAACTTTAATAGCGGTACCGCAATTGAAGAAGCCTTCTGTATACAGATACCATCACTCCAATGGCTACTACAAGAGAAGATCTGAAATAAACTAGTGTAGCTGTTTGCTGCCTAAGACGTAGTTAGTAGCAAATTTTGGTCATCTATGGAGCTTGAAGCTCTTCGACAGTACCTTTTAGAAGCTAATTCTATTCTTAGAAATGCACTACACTGTCCATGAATTACGAAAGGCTCATATTCAACCATCTCGCTGCATGAGATTAACTTTGTCCTGCTTCTTTTCGCCCAATGGCTCGTCATCGTAATTCTTCATTTAAATGATGTGGAGTACTCATATATAAAACACGACTATTTTGAATTATTGCTGCACTTTTCTACTTGCCTATTTTCGGACAAGGGTCCGATGACGCTAAAGAGATCCGATGACACTCCATCACAACAGAAGCTGCCCCTTTCCCTCCATCCCCGATTAATTGCTCATGGGGTGTCCGTCCCACACTGCAGGACACTGAGGATTAGATAGAGGTAACGTCATGAAAATTACTTTAGAGTGATAAGTTTTAATTTTTTTAAACTTTTAATTTTAAATTAATTAATATTTTATTGTTAAAAAAATAAAATAAATTTAATGAAAAAAGTTTTTTTTTTTTTTGCCTAGAAACTTAGTTAAAGCAGAAGCTCGGTTAATTGGAAATAGGATAAAATATATTTAAATGTTTGTTAAGAATATACATTAACAATAATGATAATATCGATATATTTCTAAAAAAACATATTGTCCCTTAGTAACAAAAAAAAATATATATATACATTCCTTTTAATTTCCATTGGTACTCCATTTCCATTGGTGGCGATCTCAAGAAAGTATTATATATCTATCTAAAATACATTGTAATAATATATATATATATATCCCTTTGTGGTTTTAGCTTAAAAAAATTAGATTTTTTGAGAGTGAAACTTATATTTTATGTGAGACTTCAATTCAAAGGAGACAAATATTTTCAAATGTCCAATAAAATAGGCAATTCATTTTTTTATAAGGGAATTCCATTTTTCATTTGTCGGCCCGTATACCATTGACTTCCACTGTTAATGCGAGATTTTCTGAAGCCTGGGAACATATATCCATAGGAGGAATCTTTTTGTTCAGCATACCGAAATCCATCATCTGCAAGGTCTTGGGAAGACCTATAGATATATGAGGAAAATAAACCTTTTGAGAAGTATTTCAATTTTGAAAAACGTTCGGTCAGCAGAATAGACCATGAATGAATATGGGCGTCCCTGAAATTATTAATATTCTTCCGTGGCTTTCTTTATTATTGGACTTCGTAGCAAAATAAAAAATAGTTTCTCTTTTGCCATTTTAGGACCATTCCATAAATCAACTCTGTATATAAAAAAAAGATAAAAATAAGACTCCTCAATTTCTCTTTAACAGCCCATTCGGGGGGTAGGAAAGGGATTGAAAAAAATTAAGTTAATGGACTCTTCATAAAATTCGAAATGGGCGACCCTGGAAGAAGTCGTTTCGAACACCTCCATTAAAAATTCATTCGGTTGTACTAAACAGGGCTGATGTTACAGAAATTCCTTTTAGAAAAATTACGAGTGCATTCGCTTTCATGGCTTCGGACATGTGTCTGTAGTTTTCTGGTTAAATTGCAGATTTGGAAAGAACATGGTGAAGGTAATTTATTCTAAATAAAAGTTTCTTGTTCTTTATCGGAGGGATGGCGAATTTAACTTGTTAAAAAGTATCTGAAAATGTGGCAAAAGTGCTGATTCGGCCTCTACCACAGAATTACATAGAAAAGTATAATAAATAAAAGTTTTCTAAGGTTCTTATGAGGTTGCTAAAAATAGAAGGAATAATTGCGTTTTGGTATTAATTGGTTTTGTAATAATTAGTAGGAATAATACTTGAAAATGAATTGCAAATAAAATAATTATTACTGCAACTTTTTTTCCCACCAAATAAGCAAAGTTTCTGGTTGAAGACATTAAGACATTAAAGACATTTAAAGACATTTTGTTGTCTTTTCAATTTATTTTTGCCCTGGTTTTGATCATCAGTATATATAATTAATTTAAAAGAGAAATTTATAGTCATTAAAAAGTATAATTTTAAACATTTTTCTTTGTTCAGAAAAATTTGTTAAAGCAAAATACCAGTTAAATGGAACTAGGATAAAATGCATTTAAATGTTTTTTAAGAATATGTTGACAATAATGATAATATCGATATATTTATTAAAAAACATTGTCACTTAGTAACAAAAACATTCAACTGTGTTTTAACTTCCTTTGGTACTTACTCTAACATATCAAGAAATTACTGTATATATCTATGAAATAATATAAATATATTGAAACTTTTGTGGTTTTAGGTTAAAAAAAAATTAGATTTTTGAGAGTGAAATTTATATTTTATATGAGACTTCAAATCAAAGGAGACAAATATTTTCAAATATCCCATAAAACAGGGATTTCATTTTTTACAAGGGAATTCCATTTTTCATTTGTTGGCACGCATATCATTGGCTTCCACTGTTAATGCGACATTTTCTGAAGCCTGCGAACTCATATCCATAGGAGGAATCTTTTGTACAGCATACCGAAATCCATCATCTCTGCAAGGTCTTAGGAAGACCTATAGATATCTGAGGAAAATAAACCTTTTGAGAAGTATTTCAATTTTGAAAAATGTTCGGTCAGCAGAATAGACCATGAATGAATATGGGCGTCCCTCAAATTATTAATATCCTTCCTGTGGCTTTCTTTATTATTGGAACTTCGTAGCAAAATAAAAAAAAAAAACAGCTTCTCTTTTTATCATTTTAGGACCATTCCATAAATCAACCCTCTCTCTCTAAAAAAAAAAAAAAGAGAAGGTAAAAATAAGACTTCTCAATTTCTCGTTAACAGCCCATTCGGGGTAGGAAAGGATTGAAAAAAATTAGGTTAATGGACTTTTCATAAAATTCTCGAAATGGGCGACCCTGGAAGAAGTCGTTTCGAACACCTCCATTAAAAATTCATTCGACAGTGCTGAACAGGGCCGCAGTGTTACAGAAATTCGTTTTTGAAAATTACGAATGCATTCGCTTTCATGGCTTCGGACCCGTGTTTGTAGTTTGTGGTTAAATTGCAGATTTCGAAAGAACATGGTGGAGGTAATTTATTCTAAATAAAAGTTTCTTGTTCTTTATCGGAGAGATGGCGAATTTAACTTGTTAAAAAGTTTCTGAAAATGTGCCAAAAGTGCTTATTGAACCTCTACCAAAGCATCACATTGGTTTCTAAGGTTCTTATTAGGTTGCTATAAAAGGGATGGAATAATTGTTTTTGGTAATAATTGGTATGAATAATACTTAAAAATTAGTTCACAATAAAATAATGATTGTTCTAACTATTTTCCTATCAAATAGGTTATTTTGTTAGTTTTTTTAAATATATTTTATTGTCTTTTAAATTTATTTTTCCGTGGTTATGATCTTCATTATATATAATTAATTTAAAAATGAAATTTACTGTAATTAAGCATATATAATTCTTAAACATTTGAATAATCTAATGAACACTAATATTTAAACCGTAAGCACAAACGTTGCAAAATAAATTATGGAAAGTTATTTTCTGGATGGTTTTTGTGTCAAGGGTAACATTTTACTCTTTCGCAGTAAATATTAAAATATGCTATAAAGTGACTTTATTGCTATAAATGAAAAATATACACTGAATATTTACTTTGGAATTAATATAAACATGACTGTTGTCATAATATATGGCAAAAACATGCATATTTTCATAACTCATTAACAAAATGTTTTAGATGACGTTTCGAAATCACAAATAATATCTTTGAAGACACTATACAGATATACAGCGATTTAAGTAGGGATGAACATGATTACTCCGCTAGTGGAATTTATATCAAATCCGAAAGTTGTTGCGAAAGAATTAGGAGGAACAATCCATACTATTGTTCGGTTTTTCGGAGGGAATTTATTGGCATGGACGTGGGGCTCAACTCGATTCTTTCTACCCCTGGTTCGTCAGCCATTTGGACTTTATCAGAGTTTACAATATCATGGACTTGTTATAGTTCTGCTCGAAATTTGGATATTTGCAACAACATCAACAACAAAATGTTGCATTTTCTAATGCTCATTTACATCTATTAATTTTGTAATAAAGTTTCAGAAACGTTTTGTTGAATATAAAGTGAATTCGATGTATGTAATATTAACTGAGTTTATTCTTTTTACTATAGTTTTAATTATTTGTATCTACTGTATCTAAATAAAAAAAATTAATTCAAAAATCAACATTTCATATAATACTCAAATTTTTCGAGAATCATTTAACGGTGTTTTTTTTTTTTGTTTTAAAAAGTTTGGTATACTTCTAGGATAAGATTCTATTTGTTACTATTGTAACTATTTTAATATTTTATAAACGTTGAAAGAAATAAAAATTTATATTTTCATTTTTTGTGCGTTATATATGTTACAATACATAAAAAATAATCATCTGGCAATCATCTAAATTATATATGGGCAAGAAATCTACTGACTTAGATATCAAAAGGTGAAAAATAAAATACAAATATATTATAGTTGAGACAATCATTGCTCATTATATAAAAATACAATACATTACAATAAATAATATGTATATGTGGTGCCTGATGGCCGAGTGACTGATGCTATGGAGCTCGATGCCACATTACAGAAGGAGCCACGAATGCTTGTAGTGGTTCCGAATGCACTTTAAACCGTAGGTCCCGGTCTAATATGACTGTCGCCCAACAGTTATATGATAATAGGCTGACAATCCTACCCGTAAAAAGAAACATCTCCTGTCTCGAAATCTGCCATTAAGCAGACGGGTTTGGTCTACCATGGGACCCACCAATGAAGAAGAATGTGTATACACATAAAAATTATGTTATGATATTTATAAATATATACTTTATTGTAACAATTTTCAATTTTCCTTATTGGATAAAGAGAAAAATAAGATTTGACAAAATATTTAAATTTTATGACTGTATAATATTTCAATCGTATTTTATTCATAAAATCAACACTGCAATAGGTATCCAATTGTATAAAAAAATATCTGTAATATGTATCAGCTATGTATAAAAAGATGAAGATTTTTTTATATGCGTAATTAATCAACTGATTCATATAACTTTTTTTCATTCAAAGCGGACAGATTTCAGTTTGTAAGTTTAAAGAAAAGCTATTAATACCCTTCGGAAAAATTGCTATAGAAAAGGAATCAATTCAGGACCCAGTTAATGGGACCAAAGTTATGAGGTTAATTAATCAATTAACACGGTCAATTAACCCATAAAACGAATTCCATCTAATGGATGGGAAATATTTTAACACGATCGATTTAATATCATAAAATAAATCTAAAGCATTTTTTTCGTGAAAAATGTTTGAATATTTGACTTGATAAAATGTATCTCTAAAAGACTTTCTGAAACTTTTTATAGCTACTTAAAAACTATCAGCTTTTTTTTTTTTTTTTTACAGAAAGGAGCGAGAAAATAAAAAAGAATAAAAAAGTAAGGTTTATTACGGTATTTTTGCAAATCAAGTAGAAAGTTAAAAAAAATACAGAAATGAATGTACTAATTTATTAATAAATTAAAATATGAAAAAAAATTACAGAAATACAAAAACATAGTATAAACACTACATTTTGTATCAATACATTTTCTAATATACAGTTACAGTCTAATGTACAGTTACTAAAATAGAGTTAATGAATAAGAAAATTAAATCAGTCGACAAAGCTATTTATTATAAATGCGTTATTTAAAACAGATGTAATATTTTACTAAATTTAAAATTGAAATTCAGAGTTATATAGTAATAGGTTTTAAATATCGCGATTTTATTATATACAAAATTAAAAATAAAACTGTAAAATAGTAATTAGAATTCGCATATAATGTAATATAAGATCTAAGTATTTTGGATTAAACTTTTATATCAGCATGCATTTTTTAATAATTTAGTATAATTTAAATAGATGTTATATTCTGATAGCTGATTAAAAGAAAAGAATGGCTTTTTTTCCACAAATAGTAAATTTTTATTTTCAATAACAGAAATACAACATTAAAAAAGAGCATTGTCTATAAAATATATAAATATATATTTTTCCCGTATTATCTATATTTTTACACATTAAGTATGCTAATGTAACAATTTTTATGGTATTTTTGAAGTGAAAAATATATTAAAGAAACTTTTAACGAAGTTTCAATTTAATTTCTAAGTTTGAACGAGGATTTCAGCTATTTACAAACTAACTACTACTACTACGAACGAATATTTCTAGTACGTTGCTTCTGAGAGTTTCTTCAATTTTTAGCAAACGCTCTTGGGAAAACTTCTTTTTTTAGTCGAATCCAAAGGAAAGACTTTCAAGCTTATGGATTTATTATGTTTATTCACGTATAAATACGAGACTATTCGATTTGTTAGATTATTAGGCTTCCCCAGTTCGGAAACCTATCATGATCATACATCAGGATCATTTTTAAAAATATTAACAAATTTTGATAAAAAACAACATCATAGGAATATGCTTGCTATTTATTAATAATAAACTTTCCGACATAATGTTATTCAGGTTGTTAATAATGTTATACAGCAGGTTCAGTGTTACGCACCAGGGTTAGCATACTTAGCTGACATTTTGCTACAATTTTGAGCAAACACTCCCAAGGGGGAAAAGTTGTGTTGGGAATTCGCACCATCTCCACTCGATCACCGAACCCAGTCAAAGAACTAATCCCCCTAGGGATTTATCATACCCAATCCTTTCGGTTTATATAATGGAAATTTCAATTCAGCTTTACTTAAAAAGTTTTGAATTTTGTCTTCCAAATTCAGAAATTCAACCCTTTAACACGTATGTATAAATACACACACACAGTCTGAAGCCCAGTGTATTTTGCAGATAAACGAAAAGTCACGAGCCTTTATACTTAATTCATTTAGATGAAGTTGGGGTAGAGCTCTGAAAGGTTTTATTTAACAACTGAGCGAGCACTGTATACAACAGCTGTGAAAGTTGAAAGACGCCTGACAGTCTTAGAAAATGAAATCAAAAACAAATCATTAAAAATGTTTTGGCTGGTATATTGCAGAACATGGGAAATAAAGAAACAGTGTGAGCCCAGAAACCGAAATATTAAACTACTCCTTGGCATTATAGTCCAGGTTGGACCATGACCATCTGCCTACTGGCAGATTCCAAAAGAGCTTTTTTACAGGGCTGACCTGCTCTACAGTTTAAAATGTTAAATTGATTCCAAACTACTACAACATGAATGACACGGGTGTTTGAAGGTGGAAATAGAAAATACTCTGTGAATCCATAACCAGTTTGTGGTAAACCTGTTCACTTACAGGCATTTGAAACAAGACAACGTAGATCTTGCCTTACTTCGCCTTATGTACAGAACAGAAGACGCACATGCGCACTAAAAATAAACGAATTTACATAATTCATAATAAATCTGAACATGCTCTGGCCCAAATTTATTATAACTTAATTAATTTTAAAATATTGCGTTTAAAATTGTCAAAAAACGAATAACCGAAAAAACTATCGTTTAAAAGAAATACTAATAAAATTGGAACACACTTCACAAATATTTCTATTTTTCTTACAACTTACTACTAAAGTCCCTTGCCAAAAGAGTTCTTGAGAGATATAAGTTTATAATTGTTTTATCTCTAATCGACAGATCGTTACTTCTTATCAATAAAATTATCAACCTGAGAGTATAAAAGAACAAACTCGGCTTGTATCTAACGAGGTGCGAAAAAAAATGGCCCTTTTAAATTAAAGGGAAAACAGATAACAAAAAAATTGATAAATGGAGAGACAATTTAAACGATGTTCTCTCACTGTATACTTTTTCGGGAAAGAAAGACTTTAAAAAGTTTATTTTGTTTTTAAGTCTTTGTTCAATTGATGCGGGGTTTTTTTTTAGTTTTTTTTTCAAGCCCAGAGGGAATAGGTAAATCTTCTCATCATCAATAAATGGATACGCAACTTAAATTCCTTCTATCTCTCGAATTTCAAAAAAGAAAAAAATGTGCGTTAATTTCTGTATATTTTTGTTTTAATGATCAAAGAAATTTTGTGCTTTTTTAATTTAAAGAATACGTAATTTAATGAATGTAATTGATGGTAAAAAATATATTTGAAATCTTAATTTAAGGATAAAAGTATAATTTTTAAATAATTCTGATAAAAAGATTTATTAAACCATATTTTAGCATTAATTAAATTACAAGAAAACGTTATTTGAATACATATACTTGAATAGATTTTATGAATAAGAAAATTAAAAGTTGATACAGCTATTATTCATAAATGCTTTATTTAAAAATGTAATATTTTGCTAAATTCAGAATGGAAATATAGTGTTATATAATAATTGATATTAAATATCACTGATTTTATATATAAGTTAATTGAAAACTGTTTAATAATAATTAGAATTCTCATATAATGTAATATGAGATCTAAATATTTGGGATAAAACTTTAAAATAAAACATATATTTTTTAACAATTTAGTTTAATTTAAATAGATGTTAGAAACTGATAGTTTATTAAAAAAATTAATTAAAGAAAATGTTATTTGAATACAGATATTGAAAAATGTAATATTTTGCTAAATTCAGAGCGGAAATATAAAAGATTATATAATAATAGATATTAAATATCACGATATATCACAAATATTATATAAGTTATTTGAAAATTGTATAGTAGTAATTAAAATTCTCATACAATTTAATATAAGATAAGATCTATGATACAACTGTATAGTATATACTGTACTGATGTACTGATAGTATATATTATACTGCACTGTACTGTACTGTACTGATAGTATATAGTACTGGTACTGTACTGATACTGTACAACTGTACAACACTATACATCATACTGTACAACACTATACAACATACTATACAACTGTACTGATCATACTATACAACTGTATAGTATGATCTAAGAATTTTTGTGCTCTTTTTGAATTTAAAGAATACGTAATTTAATGAATGTAATTCATAGTAAAAATAAATTTAAATCTTAATTTAGGACACTAAAAGTAATTCCGATAATAAATATTTATTAAACCACATTTTAGCATTAATAAATTACAAGAAAAGGATCATGCATTCTTTATCTGTTTAAAATGAAGACAAAATTTCAGAAAATGACAGAAAAAAATTAGCGTAGATAATAAAATGGTATCATATATATGTGAGTAACAAACTGCTAACTTGGCATCGCATCGACTGTAACGTTCTGAAACGACTAATTTGGAAGTGGGCCAAACTGTGACGGTGCAGTAGGGGATCATGGGATGGCAGAAGACTTGCCTCTAATACATTCAGATGCCTCTTACTGACAGAAGACTTTCGAACACAACCTATCGTGTGCCAAGTATGCAACTCCTTTCCTATAAATATAAACTATATGAGTAATTTTAAAATGAATTTCAGTAACTTGAAACTGTTAATAAAAAGGTAATTGATTAAATATTGTGTTTATGTACAGGGAAAAACCATCAAGGACCAAACTGAAAAAATAAAAAAAAATCTAAAAACATTTTAATTATTTTCTTTTCAAGAAAATTAATCATTAAATCAATCATCTTTTATTTTTTTTTTAAATAAAGATAGATTAAACAGAATAATAGAAAATTTTATTGAAAAATGATAATTGGAGTTCAAATAAATTTTTGGACTTTAATGATATTTGTTGATACAAATATGACAAAATTTTATTATCTAAACAAAATTGCTGACTATGGATAAAATACAGTTTTTAATGTAATTAAACAAATGTAGTTCAGTAAGCAAATGCAATATTTGCGTCAATAAACAAATGAAGAATGCAAATTTTCATGGAAAAAATTAAATTAACTATAATTATGCTACTTAAAACTGATGACGTGAAATGTTACAAGAATGACAGTTTTTTTTTATGAATATGAGACTTTTATTTTCACTGCGATAAATATTTCCCATAAAGTACATTGTAGGCTTATATGCTGAATATATTATAGTTTGTGTAATATGTAAACATATTTTCAATTAAATCTAGGTGTTCAAAACTTAATATTATGGGAAGATACTTGTTAAAATAACATGCTGCCTACTGGTTATTCTGGAAAGAAATGGTGGTTTATAACATAAAATAGCAAGCAAAAAGATTATGGCAATTAAAATTACTCTTGCATGAGATTAATGTGTGAGGAATGAGAGTTTTTGTTAGAACTCTCCCTTGTGAATCCACATGTATCTCACAGAGGGCGCTACAACTAATTAGTTCTTGGAACCATAACAGGCAATTCACACATAGTTCTATCCAGTTGGAATGACATTGAACCCACAGATATAGAAGATACAGCTAATTCAAGCGATACGTTTAAATATTGTATAGGTTTGTAGCTGTCCTAAATACTTGGTGATTTTTCCATATAACCTTGGGCTGCCTTGTGCTTGCCTACAATTGGTTAGCGCTCTTACCTTTTGTACTTCAGGTTCGGATCCTGATGGTAGCATAGATGTTTGAGTGATTCGGAATCCACATTAAACTGTAGGTCCCGGTCTAATTGTCCTAAAGTGTGCAAAAAATGACAGTAGACCTTGAGCCTTACAAGACAGCGCAATACCTCATGGTGAAGCTTTTTACTTTGCAGGTTGAATATTTTGAACATTGTTTCAATGAAGTGCGAAATGAGTGGAAATTCATTAGCAAGGAATGCACAATATTTTTCAAATACTGGGCAGGTTTTGCAATTATAACACCATCTGTTGGTGACATTTGAAACTAATTCAAGGAAATACACTAAAAACATTTCAGATTCCACACATTAATCTACTATTAGAGTAATATCAGTAAATGTCATAATTCTCTTGCTATTCTATTTTAAAAACATTTTTTTAGGACAATGCAGGAATTTCTATGCATTCCTTTAAAAAATTTTATGAAAAAAATACAATTGCATGAAGTTATCTATTATAATTATTTAATTGATAATTATTTCTTTCATCTTTTATGGTCTTAAAAATTAAAATGTGTAGATATCTCCTCAATAATAAATTTGAACGAAACAAAATCAATTCAAAAATCAGTGCTGCTCCCAAATAAAAGTATAAAATAAAGTAACAAAATAAAGTATGATAATGAAGTGACAAAGTAAAGTACAATAACACAAAAAAATAGCACTTGAATCTATACTATATTAAAAATAAATAGAAGAACAGTCCTTAAAAAAGGTCCAATGGGAAATGGCAAGATGATAAAAATGGAGATTTACTTTTAAAATATCTCCAAAAATGAAAATACTTGATATTTTAAAATAAACTTATCTATATTCAGCTAAAATTTTCCATTAATCAAATGAAGCGGACAACGAAAGTTTCCCCAAATAAGTCACCACAATTTTTTTCTAAATCCTGAATTTAGTAGATTGAATTCAGTCATGCAACCAGTTGCACACCAGAATTTTCAATTCCGACATAATTTAAATCCAGGTGGATCTTCCCGAAGGCAGAGTTAAGAGGTGATCGCAGGAAAAATATTTAATATTGCTTCCCATGCGTGGTAATGCGAGCAAGTCCTGGGATACCTTCGTGTAATTTTGCTTGGTGAAGCGGGTGATGGAAAACTCTTTACGCCATCGATAAAATACCACGCCTTGGCGATTTATTTTACGTTTTATAAAGTTGGTCGACGGAACCACTCGAGAATCGATGCGGCCTGCTCGAAATTTCGTTGTGGAAAAGGGGGTGATTAGAAATTAAATGCTTGGAAATTTTAGGTCTGTTTCATAAGGGTTGATTATTTGACTCATTGGGTAAAAAGACTGGCAGAAAAATTTAAGTTCAAAAATAGCCATGATTGCTTTGATGAACCTTAAATCGGTTATTTCAAACTAATATATGTGCATGAATATCTCATAACTGTTTGCATGCTTATGACAGCTTTTAGAATTAACATTAATTTTAGGATTTAACTTTTGGATGTTCACGACAATTTTTAGGGATTTAACATTAACTGTATGATTTAATTTTTCTTTCAACTTTTTTTGGATGTTTCTTAAAACTATAATGGAACGAATGCTGATGGTACGACTATTCGAATTAGATAATTCAAATTTGAGTTGGTGAACTACTATATAACGTAGCAAACCGGGGTGTCTTGTTTGTAGCGTCTGGACGGATTTCTTTTGAAAACTTTTGGCAATTATAATTCACTTTTGTTGTTGTCACTTTTTGGGGATGTACATTAATTATTAAACCACATTTATATTTACCTGCTATCCTTTCAATTGTTTTTTGTTTATTACTGCGTGTATTGGTAGGCCAGAAGAACATTTCTGACATTGTATTATTGTGTGATTCAAAATCGTGAGGGTACAACTTACCCTATTCTTTACATTTGTTCATGTGTTCCTCAGATGTATGGACAAAATCTCTGGCATCTGAGTGTATGAGTGAATTGAATTTAAAAAAACAAGGATAACATAAAAATTAAATTAAATTAAATCTCAGTTTTCCTTAAACTGGATCAAACTTTCAATTATTTACATTGTTATAATATGAGTACATATTTTGTATCGCCTCTTCATAGCCTCTAAATTCCTTTCTTTTTCTTTTTTTACCTTTTGCATCAATAATCCCATTTAAATTTTTTTTTTGATTGGTCAAACTGTTTCCTTTTCCAATAATAATAGGTGCAAATTGAATCCTGATAAGTTAGAAAAGGTATTTTGTGGTCATAGCAACTTGAGGTTGTTGTAAGATATCCATTTACTTCGTACAA
Source organism: Caerostris extrusa (assembly GCA_021605095.1). Taxonomy (NCBI): domain Eukaryota; kingdom Metazoa; phylum Arthropoda; class Arachnida; order Araneae; family Araneidae; genus Caerostris; species Caerostris extrusa. The sequence continues at coordinate 26,028 of BPLR01005449.1, read as the reverse complement.
GCAGTAACATTTTGAGATCTTTGTTGGATATTTGTGGTAATGTTTGAGAATGCTTCAAATTAGCAGGTATATTCTGAGCGTGTTGCATACAGGTAATTCGGTAATTACCGAATTCGGTAATTCGAAGGCGGCAAAAAATGTTTTCTTTATCTTCTGTCAATTTATTATTTGATTTTTCCGATTCTGAAAAGATAGTCTTCTCATAATTACTACTCTTGTAGAGATTGATATTTTTAATTAATATTTTATACGCAACTAGTAATAAACCAGTAAAAAGTCTTTTGAAAAGGAGCAAGTAATTGGAACATGATAATGCCCCGATGATTTATATAGTTAGTTTTCTTCGCAAGTACTCTTAAAGGAGTTATTTCACTTTCTTCAAACGTTGAAGGTAACTTTATCTTTCTTTAACTGTCATAAAGTCTATCACCAGATGCTCATACACTATTGAGATTTGTGACCCTGCTTCTACAACTCCAATCAAAATTACATTTCTCGATTTTACTTATATGGGTTTCAAATCATCTACGTTAAATTGAGTGTCTACCAATTTGGATACTGGAATAGAAACTCTAGCAGTTAGCACATCTGGTTCACTGTCATTTGTGGTGACAGAAGCATGAACTAAATTATTTTGTGAAGTAACAGGAATATTTATGTCTATTCATACGAAACATGGTGCTGTGTTCTTCCTTTTCACAAGTAAAATAACTTAAAGTTGGACCTACTCGAATCAATATTTTGACGATTTTGGTTTCGCTACAGTATGTTCTGAGAAGAAAATAATAGGCTCTTCTTTTAATAGTCAGTTTAAAGATGAAATACGAGGTCGAACTCTTTCGGCAATTTTTCCTTTTGAAATAACTCTATATGATTTTGTTGCTGTACTACGAATGCTATCTTATTCATCCAATCTGTCTGCTAACTTCGTTGATATAATAAATTTTGCCCATTCACCTAAAAAAAAATTCTGTCTCCTTCCTATAATACCTTTTTCTTAAATTGATCTGTCATGAATAGGTTTTATAAACTTTCAAAGTCTTTGATATCCAGCCCTTCTACCCATTCTTCAAAATGCCTCGTTATTTCATAACAAAATTTCCTCCAAGGTTTTTCAGTCATCTTTTGATGCGTCACAATCTTTTTTACTAAACCTTTCAGAATTCACTTTAAATCTTTTTAGTAAAATTGTCTGAATGTATCCATAATCTTCTTAATTCAAAACTTACCCCCTTATCTTGTCCCCCTCCCCCAAAAAAAACAAATCTTTTTCTTCAGATTCTCTATCAATTAATTGGACAATTTCGATAATAAGGTAAGCCCATGATCTCGATATATGTTTAGGCTCTTTGAGTTTGTTTTTCAAATAAGGATAGAAAAATTGCAATGTAAACTTCTATCGAATTGAATTTAGGCATTAGTTTAAATAATTTGAAATAATGTTGTCTAACCACTGGAAACAGTTGCTATTGATGATTGAGAATCAATTTCGTTTTTTCTGACTTTAAATTCCCTCTGTTCTTTTTGTTGTTCTAATTCCTTTTGTTCCTTTATTCCTTAGCCGGCTGCTAATAATTATCTGCAGCAGTCCTTTTACGAAGTCTGAATCGTCCTCATATGTTTCGATCTTGGTAATAATATTGTTAGCTGTATCATTTTCAATTCAGATATTACGCTCACTCTCAATTGATCACCCAATTTACATAAATCGTCCCTTATGCCTTTGCTAAAGAATGATATGGCGCTTAGAAAAGGAGTGATCTTATCAATAACAACAACAACAAAAAAAAAAAGAAACTTTGTAAGGGATAGAACTTTAGTTTTTTGGCCTTAAAAATATCCACTGCTGCGGATTTCCAAAATTAAAATTATCTGCTCAAATCTAACATAAAAGTTACTCGACATGCATTATATATGTATATCATTAACACGAATGATAATATGTAATCAGCATTTTATAAGAACATCTAAAAAAGTACGATTCTAATAATGCATCGATAAGAAAATGCCCTTACAAAAATAACATAAAAATACAAATAAAGAGAACCTATAAAAACACATTATTCTTTCAATTTAAAACACTATCCTGTTCCTTTTTTTTTTTTTTTCTAGCGAGAAATTTATCCTCTTTCCCTATGGAACCGAATTCTTCTCCGACGCGAAATTAAAATAGTTCATGGATGGAACAAAATAAATTTTAAAACAGCAAATTTAACCTTAAGCTTTAACATTAGATTAACATAAAATGTAGGATCATGCATTTATAAGAAGAAAAAAAAAAAAAAATGAGTTGTCACCTGTGTATTCTTATTCCCATCAGCATCTCCTATGAATGTCGGTGAATCAATTCAGGCTGCTCTGGATCTCAATTCCGAGATGACAAGCATGTCGCTTGTGTGATTGTACAATATATCATGCAATGATACGACCGAACAGTGTGACGGCGTTTGCTGCACATCAAATTATCAGCCCGGAAATTATTGCTGCAACTGCCCTTAATACTGCAGCTGAAACAATATATTCAATGATAAATTTGAAAGAATGATTGACATTACAGCATCTTCTTAGATGGTAGTTTCCATTTGTCATTATTATACTGTTTAAGACACGGAATAGACGTTAAAGGGTGCCATTGTATTCCTGCTATCTATGGTTTGCATGATCTGTATTTCGGACAGCTATCTTAAATTTCTGTCTTTGAGATCTACGGCTGTGAAAATCTGAGTGTGGGGTTGTGCAGGCCCTGAGGATTGTGTTAATTTCAAGACCTTCGTCAGGCTATATTTCAACAGGAAAATACACTGCCGCATGTTTCCCATTGTGCCTTGAAGTTCATCAATACAGTGAGTGCTCAGCGGCAGTCATGTTCAATACGTTCTACAAATCTATCACTTACTGAGAACATTAGGTCAATAGTTGCTAAAAAACGGCACATCACCACTCGACAAAATGTTGGATTGAGAAGTTCTGGTAGATAGCTGAAGCAATACAGAACATCTGTTCCAGATACTGAATTCCATATTTTTTTGTACCATAAAAATTACTTGAAAATTTAATCTTCGTATATGTGTGTGTACTTTCCTACCAAATATAGCCTTTTTAATTATCATAATAGTTTTAATAGTAATAAAATTATAATACACATTTATAATTTTATTACTATTAAAACAAAAAATGATAAAACTTAAACTGTTTCAAATAAGATTTATATTGATGATTTATTTTCAAAAGGAATAAACATCAATAAATTGAATGCTAGGAACAGCGGGAAATGATAGGACTTTTGTTTCGATTCGTCCGTTGTCATTAATCATCACTTTGTAAAAGAGCAAGAAGCATGATAAGAAAGCGATGTTTGGTTACGGAAAGAATTAAGGTAATATCCATGGTAAAATAAGTCATCTTTTCCTCATATAGAAGAATCGAAGGATCAATACATCAAAAAGAATATAAACACATTTTACCGCTAAACATGTTCTATACTTGATTATTATAAACAGAAATCTTCCAAAAATGTGAATTATCTGATCTCTCAAAATATAAGTAATTAAATAATGAAAAATACATTGAAATTATGCAAATTATATTTTAAACACATATTTTTTTATTTTATTGAAATAAATATAATACTATTAAATGTAAAATGTCATTTCCAAAGAAATAAGTATTTTAAGTAATTTAGATGTATGTATTCAGAATTGTAATTATATTGCTTTGTAATTAATTATATTAATAATTTGATATATGGATGTGGTTAACATCGTTAAAAATTTTAGTAACGCATTTTCTGATGATAAGAATTAGTATTTTAAAGATGTAGTTTTTTTTATTTCATTCATATATAAATTTTCATTTTCCAATTTCAAATCATATGGATTTAAAGTTCAAAGAATCAAGTTCAAAGTTTTTTAAGTAAATAAAAAATATATTATAAAAAATGAAATGCGCTGAAATGTTTGCCTTATTACTATATGATAAGTATTATTACATACATATGATAGTATGTTTACATTAATAATAACATATAAACATAGTACATTTCGATTTATATAAATGCATCCTTAAAAAGTTGTTTATATATGATAAAAATAAAACCTTTTGTTTTTAACAAATTTTTTAATGAAATTGTTGCAGATTTTAAAATTAGCAATAACAATTCAAATTTTTATTATTTAATTAAGTATAATATCAGACACCAAATAATTCACGTTCTTTGGATAATCTCCGTTTATAACAATTGAATATAGAACATGCTTATCAGTAAAATTTGTTTGCATTCTTTTGATGTATCGATCCTACGATTTAATAAAATTAGTTTTTAAATATGTTTTAATTCAATTCCTTTTATTAGCTCCCACTCTCCCTATATATATCTTGTTCAAATTTTCAATCGTTAATAAAATACTTTTTATTCATCCACTCAAGCTCAAATAAATTTTTTTGAACTTGTAGTAGATGACACTGGATGTTAATACAGTTTTTTCCAATATTCATTCAGTAATTAAATTTAATTAATTAATTTTAGTTTTTTAGATTTAAATTGCATATATCTACCAATAGATGGCGCCAGATAAACATAAAGAAATGAATGAAAATTATTTATAAAGGACTTTCTGCAATATAGTGAAAAAAAGTAGGAATTGACTTTAATTTTTTTTTTTTTATATTACTTGTTAATTATCTTATATAGAAATCTAGTCCTGCATTTTAAAATGTAAACTAATCATTAGTCATTTTCGTGGAAATATAATTTTTTTCCTCGAAAATTCGTGGAAAAGTAATATTTGCAGATAAATTGTTTTAAAAATTTATTTAAAACAAATTAGCTGGAAATAGTTTTTTAAAAATGTTATTACATTCTCTTTGATGCTTGTAAAGAATTAAAAAGCTCTTTTGTCTAGATTTTTTTTACGAATAAATTTTGAATATTTTTTTAAATGTTGAGGTAAAACCTATTTAAGTCGTATTCCAGGAAATATATTAATTTTTATGGCTGGATTATGAGATTATGCTGCTTCCTTTATAGTATTCTCTTTATTTTTAAATAAAGATTAATTTTTTATAATAATAAATAAGTGTTTCTTAACCTTGATTTGAAAAGATTAACATGCTTAGTGAAACTTTTGCTGTTTTACAATTTAATATACTTTAAACACATGCTTACAATAGATGATCGTTTTATTCTTACCATTTCAGCTTTCAAGATTTCAACCACTAAATCACAAAGGGGCCATTTCAATAAAGTACAAATAAATATAATTCCTAATGATATTATTTTTTTTTAATATCAATGCAATAATTTATATAATTTATTTATTATTTGATCATTTTAAGATTTCAAACACTAAATCCCAAAGAGGCCATTTCAACAAAGTACAAATAAAAATAATTCATAATAATATTATTTTTTTAATATCAATGCATTAATTTATATAATTCATTTTTAACAAATGAAAAGAAAAAATATAATATAAAAATTACAATTTTTACATGTTGTTCATTACTAACCTCATAATGTTTCTGTAATGTAGATTAATACTAATATATAAAATCATTTTCTCCGTTTCAGTACTATAAAATGTGTAAAAACGTATAAAGTATGTTGTAAGAAAACTTTTTGTTACAAGATCATTCACTGAATTTTCTCTGTTGCAAAGCACTGATTGAGCAAACCCACAAGATCATTTTATTCTTATTTAGACCTGATCAATATCTCACAGCTGGTGTTTTAACTTTTTTATTATTCTTTCAGAACCTTTACAGCAAAGACATTTTTTTTATACCCGTACTCACCAGTTCATAAAAAGACAAAACCTTTCCGTTTTCGTTTTTGAATATATTTCAAGAGCAGTTTTAATGGTCTTTTAGTGGTTTATTTAAACTCTTCTCCATAAATTATTCAATGAGTAGGATCTTACAACCCGCTGCTCTCACTTATTGAAGAATAAGACGTTTGCAATGCTCAATGTGTAGATAAAAATAATATGTGGGGTTAAAAAAAGATAGCATCGCTTCTTTAAAGCTTTCCTTAAAAACACAGTGTATGTAATCAAAAATCATAAAATAAGCAAAATGATAAATTTAAAGTAGATATTTGGAATTAACATACACTGGTGGGAAATGAAGTCCCATTACCAAGAATAAATATTAGAGGAATGAAACTTAGAAAAGCATTTGTCTGGGTAACATATTTCTTTATTTAAAATTTTAAGGTCAAAGTTTAAATTATGTTCTAAAAGTGCCATTCCAAATGTGCCAAGGTGCAATCGCTATAGTCTTTACGATTTTGAATGCAAGCATGCAAACGCGCATGAATTGTGTCATACAGACGCAGCATTTTATTTTGTGGGATGTTGTTCCTTGCCTGTTGCACTCTTTCAGTCAAATCGGAAACTGTCCATGCTGTGCGTGGAAAACGCTGGTTATAATCCCACATGTGGTGGGTCCCATTATTTCCATCCCATTATCTGGTAATCGCGCAAGCCAAGACAACATGATAACACTCTATGAAACACGTTAGGTGAGAGCATTATCATGTTGGAAAACGATACTTGAAGAGCGATAAAAAAATGACAGCAAAACCGCTTTAATTACCATCCTGACGCACAAATTTGATGTCAAAGTGCGTGAGATTGCTACGTGAGGACTCCAGCTATCCCAGGAAATTGCTCCCTCGTGTGAAGATTTAGAGAGTATTGGTTCCAACAGGTCAGAAAGCCTACTTTCTAACTAACATACGGACATCACTGGCACCAAGGAAGAAAGGGCTGTAATTTGAAAACATATTAAATCTCCACTCCAATGATTTCCAAAGACTTTGAGCCAACTGACACTACAGCAGTCTCAAATGACGGTGATTCGGAGTTAGTGGTAAGAACGCTACATTACATCTGCTTTCGAGCTGACCCACAAGTAATAGATGCGATAATATTGACTGTGTCACTTCTATGCTAACAAAATGCAGTATGATGCGTTACAACATGCTGCGAATACTGCAATAATCCTCTCAGTAATGGACCGTATTAGGCCGAATACCTGTCTTCTTGAGGCAGAGCCTTCCCATGATTACTGTTGCCAGAAATTATGCAAATGGAACATCCCTATCAAATATTTCTGCAATATCGCTAAAGAAAATCCAGGTTCTTGTAGCGCTATTACACAGCCTCGTTCAAACTAAATAAGCTGCTGACACTGCCTTCTTCGTCACCTTAAAAGCTTTCTCAACTTCGTCTTCTTAACTCAAATTAATTCACAACGCCACATTCTCAATATCAATAACCATCACGATGTTTACATCGTGTATTTAAAGTTAAGTGGTATTTTTATGGTCCTAGTAGGGATATTAGCATCATTCTTATTTGTCAAGAGCGAAATTTAAAGAGACGATATCTTTCAGATATGCAAATGCGCTTTCCAACTTTGTTTGTCTATCAGGATTCGTTCTTTGGTGTTAGAGCGTGGTGCTTGGAGTTTATTTTCCACCAGCGTATATATATATATATATATTTATACATCTTGTTTTGTTATGTATATTTTGTGGAACTTTTTGTATTTTTATCTGTCAATGCGGTTATTGCCGTTGAACTTTATGATATTTGTCTTTATCTAATGATTTACTGTTTCGTTGTTACAGCTCTCAGGCGCATCTTGAAAAATTATTTCTTACTTTTTTGGGATGCTTGAATATGAGGTTAAATACAACTTGCATTTAGATTTCTGAATACAGGTCGTGATTTTAGTTGTGCAGAATTGTCTTATTTCTAAGCCACTCTTTGTCAGTATACACTGTATGGCTTTTTGTGTTTTATTTTCTCTCTTTTTCACTTTATTTTTTATATATATATCTACCAGTTGTACATAAATTTTCTTCTTACTAATGACATTTTATGGCTTTTAAATTGAACATGCCTTAATACTATTATATATATAATGTCATAAGTAATCACGTGTCTTGAGTTTTTCTATAAACAACTTTGCACTTTTGAATTGTTTTTAATAAAAATCCAATATATCTCATGGAGATTTGAAAAATATAAAGATTACCATTCTAGATATACAAAAAGCTCTTAAACATATCTCGACTGATAGCCTATAATAGAAAATTATTAAACTTAAATATTCCAACTACTCTGATCAAAATTGCACAATCCTATCTCACCAACAGAAGCTTTGTTGTTTGCAACAATTACATTTAAACCTTTAATTGAAAAACTGCTCAAAGCAGCTTATACTTCTCTTTCCATATTAGTGACGTTAGAAAAGGTAACCGTTAATGATTTTATTTGCTGATGACACAGGTCTACTAAGCTAAAAATAAGAAACTGTCCATTATTTTTTCCATTTCATTTAATAAAACCTTTACTTACTAAACGATTGTTTCCCCAAATGAAAATTTTCATTTAAAATTACCAGAAAATGAACGAAATATTTTGGTTCTCCAAAATGGTTGGTTTGTATTGTGTTTTGAGCACAAGGGCCAGATTTAGCCATGCTAACAATGACGATGTTAAAAACATTATTAATAAAATCTTTCTTTATAGATTTCTAAAATTCGCAAAATCAATTAAAACTGTGTGACTTAAAATAACATGTTTATAATAAAGGGAATATAAGGTATAAAAATTCGCTTCTTTGACGTTTCACCCGTTTTAAAGTTAAAATTTGAAAATAAAATAGGAAAGGATTAACCTTTTTAGATTATTTCAACCTTATCGAAATGCTGAGAAAGTAAACCTTTTGAATCGCCAAGAAGATTCAATCAAAAGGGGTTTAAAGCTGGAAACAAAGATGTATTGACCGTCTATTAGAACTGGAGACAAAAGAAATATGTTACAAACATAAGAACAGCAATTCTGTTTGGAATCAATCAATGTTAGCCTTTTTCTTGGGAACATGGGTTACCACGCACGGAAAACATGTTGGTCAGAAAACTGACAATGTTAATTAAACCAGAAACAAATGAAATCAACAGCATTAAGAAAAATGACAAAAATGATTGGTAACATAATCAATAAATTAGAAGTAGAAAAGGCAAAACAATTATGTAGTATATAATGCACATTAAGACAATGAATCCCGAACATGGTTTACCCAAAATGATGAAGTGTGTAATATAAATGGAAAATAAGGAGACAACAAAAAAATAAAAGCTAAAAATCAGTGGGTCACCCGGTGTCATAACACCCATACAACTCTAAAGGAAATGAGTACATGACGTATTTATCCAAATGAAATAAGTACAAGAAATTTAAAATTAAATTAAATGATAACGTGATACGTTGAAAATCAGAAACGAAATACTTGAACCCTTCTCAACTCAGAAACTCATTTTTTTTATCAAATATTTCAGAAGCATCAAATATTCTCTAATTGAGAGATTCAATGTTCAAAGTTCCAGTCAAGTTCTGCAGAAAAATTTCAAACTTTTTTAGTAATGAAAAAAAGTTTTCTGTTTAGGTTATTTAGTTCTTTAAAATATAATATAGATGATATCTAAATTTGAAAGCGAGTTATCTTCTAAATTACAAAAAGTTTTAAAAATTTAAAACCAAAGTTTATTTTATTTACTTTGAGAACATTGAAGAATGTTGAACTGAATTTAAAATTAATCTTAAAAAGCAATACATTTGTTTTAAATAATGCAAGTTAATTATTTAAAAAATATAAAATATCGTATCACATCTACTTTATTTCTTTTCTTAAAAAACGATTCTATTTAATCTGATATTAATGAAATTTTTCATGCAAAATCCAGCGTAAAATGATCCTATTTTGGCGGCCAAAAAAACAATCACCAGAAAACAACTGAACATTTGAATACAGCTTAAAAGAAAATAAGCTGAAAAAGGTTCGCAAAAGGGATTAAAATTTTAGATCATAATTATTTAAATTATAAATTTCATTCAAATTAGATACCGTTTTTTTTTTGTCACAGTGCATCCCCATACAATTCACCTACAATATGAGCATATGTCACCATTTGAGAGAAACGTGTAATTGATCTAAAAGAAACATGTGGTCAAAACGATGGATTGTACATTATTTGGCTTGGAGTGATTCTCCATCTAATGAAGCTGCCAGAAATGATTGAGCAATGACAGAACAATTTTAACAGTTGTGGTGGAAGACAGAAAGTTGGGTCAAGATATAAAATACTTGCCTTAAATGGAAGACAAAATGGAAAGACTCAACGATCTTCACAACTGCTCTTGCAGAGCATGATTCGTCAATATCTAATGATGCGACGTGTAGCCGGCAAATTAGGGACCGCATTTGGCCATTGACAAGTGTCAGAGAATTGGTCTGACACTCAATGGCCCCTTGCACCTATCCCCCTCGCACTCGCTCAGTCCGGCAAGGTCCTCTGTAGTGTTTGCTAGACTTGTTCCACCTGAAATTTCATGGACTGGAGTTGTATTTCAGTGAAGAGTTTCACTTGCAATTGAGCTCCCAAATGACTAACGAAGATGTCTTTGAAGACGTCCAGGTAGAGTGTGATATTAATCTGACTGCCACTTATCACAAAAGGCTGGAGTCATGGTCTGTAGTGACATTTCCTTTAACATCCGGATATATCCATCCAAAAACACGACAGTGCATCAACGATATTTTACTCCCCCGTTGTTCTGGCTTCTCTTTTATCGCCCTCTGGGCTTGCATTTCAAATGTTTAACTTTTTACTGAACTCGGCAAGCATTTCTACTGATTGTAATCTGTTTTTGAAACTATTCCCTGGCCAGTTACATCGCCAGATCTCCATCCTATGATGCTCATTTGAAGTTTGAACAACTAAGCCTCTCAGTCCTTCCCAGAACCGCTCCTTATAAATTAGACAATTGGAGAAAATTTGTCAATAACTTCTGCAGGAAGACATGCATCAATCGAGACAAAACCAAATAGCAGCTTGCATGAGAACTAGAGGTGACCCAATGCTTATTGATTGATTGAAAATGGGCAGTTGTATAAATTGAATTACTGTATGTTTTTAAATTACTAGATTTAATTACTTTTAAATTACTTTAAAATATTTTCTTTTTCTATCTCATCTACTGATTTTCGTTCCTATTCGGATTACTCCATTTTAATGCTCTACTTATCTTAGATTGCATATACGGTTTATAAACATGAAAACATATTTATTATGTATTTTAATTGCAGTTTTTGAATATAGTTAAGAAAAATAAGTTTGAATAATAATTGAGGTATTTTATTATTTTGAACTTAAGCATGATACTCGGACCCGGATGCTTACAATTTTTGTTGGAGATTTAATTTGCTAACGCAATGATTATATTACAGAACTTTTCAATTATTGAAAATAACATTTTGTATTAACGTTTAACAAAAATCGAAAAGTAGACCTAAATTTGGAACCGATCAAATCATAATTATTAAATGACAAAGTTATCTCAGACTACTCAAACATTTATTTTCGCTACAGAAAACTAAATCAAAAATTTCTTTTTATTTCTTTCGCTTCTAAAATATTTATAAAACAAAAAAAACTACATAAAAAATTTAATACAGTAAATAGAAAATCTTTTAGTCGATTGGAATTCTAAATTTTCCTTTCTTTGTATTTCTATATTTGTGTTCCATTGTTCTGTTCGAATAAATGCGGAAGTCATTTAGGAATGAAAAATTTATTACAAACATAAAATAAAATCTGCGAGCTTTAGACATTTTAAAGAATTGATGTGCAACGTTATGTAAACTTTTTTTAGTCAATAGTAATTTACTGCGTTTCTAAAAATTAAATTTAGTAATATTTAAATTTAAAATATTTTTATCTTTTCAATATTTCATAAAATAAGATATTTTATGTATATAAATCACTCATTATGTTTTATATATTTTTTTTTTTTGACAACTATTTAAATCAATAATTAGCAGTTGATTACGTGTGTATTATTTAAAAATAATATCTTGAGTAAAACATCTGAATTTATAACTAATAACTCAGAATCAGCTGATATTTCATGTTAACCACTGTTTAATGGTGCAATGAAGGTCAATTGAAGGGTACATTGCAGTCAACTGATTTGGAAAATTCATAGATTCTACAGGGATTGTGAATGATTTCTTTTTATCTTTCTTCTTGCTTGTCCCCTTTGATGTACCTTATTTATCTTGAACAATTCATCCTTGTCAATGAATGGCGTGGAAGTCAAATGACTAGTCACGTAATGTTGGAACGACCATTTCATGTTTTAATGCGTTTCTTTTGGATTTTTAATATTCAAATGTGCATATATTTTAAAAAATTTTATCATTATTTTCTTCTTTTTCAAATTATCAATATAAATAAACGAAGTCGCTTAAACATAAATTTTGTATCTCAGATGGGGGAAAAAATATTGCTTAAATTTTATTTTAGATCATACCACAGATAGATCTCATGGAAAAGTTTAGAAATTTTTTTTTGAGATAATTTAAATTCATAAATAGTGAATTACAATTATTTTATGAATTCATATCAGATTATAAACATAAAATAACGGAAGCTCGTCTACGAACCTAGTCAAAATTTCAATTTTATAAAATTTGCATATACACTAATGTTTCATGTATAAAAATATGTCCACTCGATATACTTTTATCATGATTTACTTTAACATGGAAACATCTTTTCCATGTTTCAATATACATTTCATAAACATGGTTTCGTTGCATATAAAACTGAAGATCCATATCTGCTAAGTTGTTTCCATTAGAAAACATTTCATAGATGGTTTGTTTATCAGCAAATATTTTATATGCCAATGAATGGTTTACTCTCCATCAAATATTTTCTTCACCCATCAGGAAATAACTCATCATCAACATAAATACACACACATAGTCTAAAGCCAAGTGGATTTTGCATCACTGATGCAACAGCAAAAACAAATCATTAAAAGTGTTTTTGGACCATGGGAAATAAAGCGATGTAAGCCCAGAAACAGAAATATACTACTAACTCCTTGGCACTATAGTCCATGTTGGATTCTGCCTACTGACAGATTCCAAAGGAGAGATGTTTCATTTTTACGGGACAGAGCTGTCAGTCAGCCAACGCCCTACAGTCATATTAGACCGGGACCTACTTTTAAAATGGATTTTTAAACTACTACAAACATCCATGGCACAGCTGTTTGAAGCTGGAAATTCAAATACTCTGGAAATCCATAACCAGTTTACGGCTCATACAATTGAAACAAGACAGCATTCGGCCTTATCAGGCCACATGCGCAAGAACATGCTCTGGCCCAAATTGAGTTTAAATTGTCAAAAAAAAAACCGAAAGTTAAAAAGAAATACTAATAAAATTGGAACACACCTCACAAATATTTCTATTTTCCTTACAACTTACTACTAAAAAGTCCCTTGCCAAAAGTTCTTGAAAGTTTATAACTGCATTATATTTAAAAAACGTTCCACCAATGATTACTTCCCGTGATAAATTATAGAACTACAAAATAATTCAAAATAAGAAAAAATAAAATTTTCAAGGAACTTTTATATCTAAATCAATGAATAAAATTCATTAATAATATCCATTAATAAGAATGAAAATAAAAGTTTGCTACTATGACAATTTGCGACACCACAAAGGGAATTGATCAATTCTTGACACGAAATGAGGCGTACATATTCATTTCGCTTAACAAAGCAGCACGAATTCCATCTGTTAAACAGCGGCCATCCTTTAGTGGGTATCGCAAATGAATACCCTCGTCAGAGCTCGCTTCAAACAAGGTCTGATTACGAACTGCTGACAGAGTTTCCAAATGCAGATGAGATGGATTTTATGCGGGAGCTGCTCACTTGTTGGGTTCAACCTAATACAATTATTCCTTTCTGTTCAGGTTGCACCGAATCAATAGGGATCGTCGTACATCATATCTGCCATAAAGGATCCATAGAATAATTTGAGAAGTCAGCTGGAATGTAGCAGTTCATTACTTTTGCACAATAATTTTATGAATTGCAATAAAAATGTTAAATTTCTTCAATTCACAAATCAATACATTGGTTTTCTACAAAGAATAATTTTTTTAGTAACAGAAAAACACAATTTAATATTTTTTTTGGTTATATTTCATTTATTTTATATCCACAAATATTCAGAGAAGAAAAAAAAAAAAAACAGGAAAATTTAAAATACGTTTCCAAAATATAACGCTGGCATCCATACTTGCGATATAACTATCTAAGTTATTTCTATCATAAAATATAACCTGAAAAGTAAACAAAACCTATTTAAATTAATTTTTGTAAGTCAATTAAAATATTGCCTAATATCAAAATTAAGAATGATAATAATTAAGGATAATGATTATAATTATTTTTAAGTGTGATAATAATAAGGAAGTAAAAATGAGAATAATTGAGGATTGATTAAAAAAATGTGAATAATTATTGACTAATTTATAAGAATAATTAGGATTAAATAATAATAATAATTAAGGAAATGAGAATAATTTGATTTATTATTATTTAATTTAAAAAAAAAAAAGGAAAAATTAAAATACGATATTGATTAGGGCATTAACACACTGGCATTACATTACTGACATTAGCATTTGCATTTATATAGATGGATTTCATTTTATTATTTCTTTTTCTTTAGGAGAAATTACGTTGTATTAAACATTTTCCTTTGTAGTTAATTAAAAATACAGTACTATAATACAAAATACTCTAAAGTAATACAGCGCACTATTTTATTAAAAAACAATACCTCATTAACACAACACACCTGAACGTACACATAATTTTAAGACAGTTATTTGAGAAATTGCATGTATATTCTGAAAATGTATTTATTACTAAATAAGAATACGTTAGAAGACGTATAAGACGTTTTTCTGTTTGAAAAAAAGGTGAAAAAATTATTTTTAATTGATGGCAGTCCTATATCGATAGAACATCCTTCTATCCGTGCTGTTATAGTATCTTCATTATTTTCACCATTTTATAGTGGAATCGAATAAGAAAAATTAGTAAGAAAATACTGATTAGGACAATAATATTAGTACTGATTAGGAAAGTAGCATTAGTACCGATTAGGACATTAGCATTTACATTACTGACATAATGTGTATACATGCATACATACAATGATAGTAAATTAGGAAAGAAAGAATTTCAGAAACTCCAGGCACGTTTGTATTAAAAGTTTTCACAACTGGGATTTGCTCAACACAATATTTGCCATCAAATCTTGAATGAATTTTTGTAACCAATCTTCTTTTGGAGATAGTGACTAATAATGTGCGTTACAATAATTAAATATATGCATGCAATGTAACGATGAAATATTAGTTTTATCACTAAGGAGTTTCATATTTAACAGGTGGGCTGAAAGTTTCATAGGCTGACACATAGATGGTGCTACTAGTATTAAAATCCATATAATTTTTAGTTAGCCCTAACCTTCAAAAGACACGTGTATAAATTTGATAGCTGTTGCACTATTAGTATGGGAGTTATAGTATTTTTAATGAAGTTATAGCATTTTTAGTGTTCATCACGTGCAGTCCACTCGGATGACTGTCGATTGAACTCCGGTGTGAAATGATGGAGCCATGTTTCTTCCATTGTCACATATCGACGCAAAAATTCGGGTTTAATACGATTGAACAGCTCCAAACACTGTTTAGAATCATCAATTCGTTGTTGTTTTAGGTCGATTGTGAGCTCGCGTGGCACCCACTTTGAACAGAGCTTTCGCATATCTAAATATTCATTCACGATATGTCCAACACGTTCCTTTGATATATTTAGGTTATCTCAATCATCTTCACTTTACGGTTATCAGAAATTATTTTGTGGATTTTTTTGATGTTTTCTTCGGTAACAACCTCTTTGGGGCGTCCACTGCGTGCATCGTCCTCGGTGCTCATTTCGCCTCGTTTAAATTTGGCAAACCACTTCTCTACGGTTGATTTTCCTGGTGCAAAGTCCGAATAATGTTTATCAAGCCAAGCCTTAGCTTCAATAGTATTTTTTTTCGCCTAAAAGCAATGCTTTATTAACACACGAAATTCCTTTTTATCCATTTTTTCAAACTAACAAAAGTTGCTTCATTAAAAATGCTATAATTCCCATACTAATAGTGCAACAGCTGTCAAATTT
The DNA here is from genome assembly GCA_021605095.1 of Caerostris extrusa. Classification (NCBI taxonomy): domain Eukaryota; kingdom Metazoa; phylum Arthropoda; class Arachnida; order Araneae; family Araneidae; genus Caerostris; species Caerostris extrusa. The sequence continues at coordinate 9,909 of BPLR01005449.1, read as the reverse complement.
ATACACTTGTCCCTTTTGAAGATTAGGGATAACTAAAAATCATATGGATTTAATACTATGTGTCAGCCTACGAAAGTTTCAGCCCACCTGTTATTCAGTATAATTTTCTTTTGCGAACACAATAATCAGTTGAAAAGAATAATTATCTCATATATGTCAGTTTCAGGGAAGGAATGTTTTATATAACATCAAGTTTCTCTTTCTATTTACAGGAGAATGATTCCAAAGGTCAATTTTATTATAATATTTAACATTCTAAACGCTTAAAATTACTTATTCCATGTTTTAAAAAACGTTAACCTATGCGCATGTTTTTGTTAGCATTTGAGAAAGCATTTGATTACTAAAAATATTTCTATCGAAAGAAGGCAGAAATGAAGTGAACTGGACCAATAAAAACGGATTTAATGTTTTCATATGCAAAGTATTGATTTCAGAGCTGCGTTTATAGATTTTATCGTCTACTTCAATCACATTTGACAAACCTGTTGACAAAATATCAGGAACCGGAAGATATTGAAATTCGTAGCAGGAATATTTTGATTTCTAGGTGAATAACCTTATGCATAATCTAATCTAAGATATGATGGTACGAAATTAAATAAATTTCGTTCAATATATATACTTATCAAATGAGAGAATATATATATAATCATCTGTTGCATTAAATACTTATTTTTATAATTCCGATATGCTTGTTTACAGTTTTTGTACCTTAATATTTGCAAAAATTTACTTTTTTTCCTTATCCCACTTGATACACAGCAGCATCTCGACCAAGTCCATGAACCCACGTTGTCTAATAAAAGGAGGGAAGAGGGGCAGCTTTTGTTGTGGGGGAGCACCCGTAGGAAGAAGTCTGACTTGGCTCGGTGATGCCGATTTTTTTACCGATTTTTAGGGTTTTTAGCCCTACATCCAACAATCATATTAGATTGGGACCTACGGTGTAAAGGAAGGCAGTATCATCCAGGAAAATCTTTAGGGGGAACTACTCAACATTTGCGTATTCTATAGGAAAAAAATGCGAAAACCTTCTACCAGTTAATCCAACTTACGAGGCAATATGCTCAACATCACAAATGCCATCGAGTCACCTCGTTTTTAAAATCGTGTTGTACAACAAATTAACTAGTGAATTGAACTACCGCTTTAAACTCATCAGCGACCCATGTTACGACTGAAGAGTCGGGCAAATTTTACTTTTTTAATTATAAACAACAAAGAAGATTATTTGTCTAGTATTTCTGTATCTTTTTTTTTTTTTTATTTTATTTAATTCGTTTATTTATTTTTTGGAAAAGAAAAAAAATTTTTTTATATACTGTTTTCTACTTATGCATAAAAATTATTTATATACTTATTTCTGTTACTGTTTAAAAAGTAAATTACTATTCTAAAAACTGAAAGTGCCTGTAAATATTTTTTCTGTGGTATGAGACATTATTAACAAAACATGCGGAACTATTGCAAAATTGAGAAATGCGTTTATTTTCTATTTCTTATTAGATTGCATCAATTGATGTTTTAGTAAGTTTGTAAATAAATCATATTTTAGACAATTCTTCTAACGAAATTTGTGTAAAGAATTCATATGCAATCATTCATTTAGATTAAGCACCCATAAGGCAATTTTGATGGAATTTACATTAACTGACTTTTCTTTTGTTCAATTGTTTTCCCCGTTAAAAATAAAGTTTGGGAATTCTTTCAAAATTCCAAAGATCTCCTGTTTGTTTACAGTGCTAAATTAACAAGGATGAACTCACACGGAGAAGTTTAAAAGATAATGCTGCGTTATGATTAATTAATCTTTTTTACGTGTAGAATTTTTGTGTTCTTTTAAAAAAGGGAAAACAGAGAAAAATGGTGTTCTTCTATCTGAAATTTTTTTTATCATTACAAACTTTTTATTGTGCTGGTATGATGTAATTACCATTCTTACTGAAATATTTGTCGGGAATCAGATTATTTGAAATTATTTATATTTAACTAAATATTTTAAACTAAAAATATATTTTGGGATTCATTCCATGACTTAATGCTTCTCAACTCGACAGGAATTTCTTTATTAAGCGAGTAAATTATTCCATTGTATCTTTAATGATTCTCATATTAAAGAGTACATAAAAATGGTACGGATAATAATTTTTTTTTACAATTTTTTGGTAATAATTATTTTTTTAAAAATTTTTACAATTCAAATTCGCCCTACACAATGTTTGTCAAGGTATCATGAAAATATTAAGTACATTAAAAAAAAGTTAATTTTAGAATAAAATTTTATTGCATATTTTTTGTTGCTAGTTCGTCACAATTCTATGGTTTCTTTATATAATCTTTTATGTTTTATTATTTATACAAATAATTAATATATTTAACATAAAGCAAAGCATCTTTTACAAATAATCATATACTGAAATTGAAATATAAAATAAAATCTTTTTAGAAAACTAGCAATTAAGCCAAAATAAAACTGCAGCTTTTTATTCGAATTAAAATTATTTCATTCCTGTAGTGTGCAGGTTGGGCAACCAGATTGCAACTGGATGTAGTTTGGTTGAGATACTTGAAGTACAGGTTTGAGAATTCACAGTATTATTTACACACGCACAAACACCACATATAAAATTATACAATATTGAACACATTTAAAGATAGATAAATAAGTATTCGGGGAAGGACTGAACTTTTAAGCCGAAAACCAGAAGCTCTGCTACGCTCAGGAGGCTAGAAATATAATTCCTCTCCGGATGAACCCAACAAATGCACCGGGATGCGCTAAACATATTTCTTCTTGAGATGAGAGACTATAAACTAAATGTTTCTCAAAGGGAGTGCAAGTTGCGCTGTACTTTCTCTTGGGTGAGAATCTCAAAAGCTATCTATCATTTCTCCCACAGGAAGAGCTTTTGCCAGTGTGTAGGTTTAGTTTGTCGTTCTACGATCATTTTTTTCACATTTTAGGCTAATTAGACCGGGACCTACTGTTTAATTTGAATTCCGAACCACTAACCATTCCATGGCCAGTTTGTAGGAGGAAGCACTGTTGCATTCCTTTCCATTGAATGTTTTCTAAACTTTTCAAAACTGATATGATTGAGAAGAAAGGATAAGATTAAGATAAAATAAAAATATTAATTTTTTACACGTATTTTACATAATAAATTCAATTTATACCAAGTATATTTTATAATTTTATGTTTATATGGTTCCAGTGACTGTCATTATTATGTTCTGAATGCATTATTCAAGAAAGTAATGCCAAATAAAATAGGCCATCGCCAGTTTAAAATCAACATCATATTTCATGTTACAAAGATAAATGAATGAACAAAAGAACTTTTGCGATTTAAATTATAAGCACTGATAAATCACTTCCGAGTCATTTAGTCTTACATGAATCACTGTAAAAGCATAAAATAACATATGAGCTTAGTAGTTCTTTCTCTTTGAGATTTGGCAAACTATCTTCGAAAGATACTTAAATAAATCTTCACAATATTTCATTGTCATGTACAAAAATTCTTGATAATTTAAGAAATAAAAAAAAAAATAGAGAGCATTATAAAATAATCAAAAACAAGATAAAGAGAATTTCACAAGAACATTTATTTCAAGCAATACTATTAATTTTGTGGGATTATTCATTTGGCTTGACTTGACTTAACTAGATGCTTTGAGATTTATGTTCGCTGATGCTGGTTTATCTCTATTTATTCAAATGCTGTTAAAATATTAGAGATAAAAGAAGCTTTTCTTTGATATGAGGAACCTATTAATTTTGACAATGATCTTTCATAACTTATACTAAATATGCAGAATAAATGTAGCTTAAAGGTTATTCCATAATAATAATAATAACTATTCTTCTTTGAAATTTCATTTAAGAAATGAAAGTATGAAACACAATTAATAAATTTTTAAATGTAATCTAATCCAGTATTTTTGCCATAATGTTTGAGGTTTCATGCTAATAATACCTATATTCTAGTACCTATTATTATTATTCATGCTAATATTAATAATAAATTAACATATATACCTATATTAGGTATATAAGTTAATGCATACCTAATAAATACCTAATATATTCGATTTTTATGGGGAAATATTTTAATTTAATACAAAAAGGAAATTTTACTATTACAGTAGAATCTCTAAGTCAAACCTCGATAAGTCGAAAACCTCCACAATTCGAAAAATTTTTTGGTCCCTTCCTTTCAAGCCCCAAAACTTCCATTACTCGAAATTTCTACTCTCTATATGTAGAAATAATTAGTCAATTCCCACAAGTCATTTTGGTATATATTTTCCCTCTGTAACTCGAAAAAACAAATTGGACTCTGTATCTCGAACATTAGCAATGTTTGATTTTACAACCTTTACAACCTTTATAACTCGATCATTTCAAACTAATTACTTCTATATATCGAAGAAAAATAAGTTACTGACTTTAAGGATTTGCCGACAATGCACATCACTGTTTCTTATAAAACAATGTATGAGTATACAGTAAATAGAATAACCAATTCTATGAAATGTTCTTATTTTAATTCTTATTCTTATAATTCTTATTATTGCTATTGATTTCATTTGAACTCTAGCGATAGATAGAGAACGATTGGATTGTCTAAAGCAAATAAATAAATAAATAATTGACTTTTTTAAAATGTAATATTTTTAAATTTAAAGGCTGTTTCAGAATTATTTTGGATCTGCACAGGTATATCCTGCAACCTGCACAGGTTTCACAGGTTCAGGTTTCGGTTTTAAAATGGATTCCTTCCACGAATCCATTATTATTAATTATCTGTCATTAATTGTGTTAAATATTTTAAGTCTCTTATTTTATATGAGGCGGGGGAGGGGGCTTGTGTATAAAGCTGGAAGTTCTCTAAACTGTCCCTCAAATGTCTAAATCCAATCGTACTCTGTTATAATGTGGTTGCCCAGCCTTCACATTACAATGATATTTTTCAAGTTTGGATAAATATAAGTTGGGGAGTTGAACTAAGGTATCTTAGTTTGAAGTCTAGAAGACGAGCAATGCTGATAGAATGTCATAATATATGTGCATGACAGATCAATACACTGGTAAGTTCTTCAGCAAGGTCCCGGTAAATGGAATTAGATGTTGTCTTCGAAGTCATCCTTAGAATGCAAAGGCAAAATCACTCTACACTAAGGATGACACCCAAAAAAAGTAATGTCTTTGTAAAAAAACTCATAGGTCAAATATGTAGAAACATAAATAACCTTAATTTGAAAAACTGTGCATAGAAGCATTTACAATTATTTAAAAAATGCATCTTAATTTGAAATTTACATAGACGCATTTCCAATTATTTATAAACTGAAAAAATGTGCAGATGATGCAAATAAAAATTTATGATTAGAAATTATTCAATAGGTTTTTTGAAATTAAAAGTTTTCGTTTTTCACTAATTTTGGATACAAAAGTATGAAAATATTAGCGAAGATAAAGAACACGGAAGTTAATAAAATACAACTTTTACAGATATTTTTGCTGATAAAACTAAAAAGAAAGCATCATGGAATCATTCTCAAAAACGAAAATTGAAATCTAATACTTTTCAAATAGCAAACAAATCCGTTCCGTAAGACACAAGAGAATCTCTATCAAAAGAAAATGTACTAACACCTAGAAGTTCACATGAATTCAAAAGCTCTAAAGAAAAAAGTCTCTATTTTGTTGCACTCCCAACATTTCCAACCATTTCACCAGCTATTTCAGTAGAAAATGGAAGTAAAATCTTCGAACTAGAAGGGAATTTCTGTAAAAAGAATTTCAACGAGAGGCCTTTTGATTCCCGTTTGCTAGCATGCGAATTCTTCGTTTGGAATTCTTCCCCAGTTTCCCCTACTTTTTCCCCCCGTCTTTTGCCCAAACGCTGACACCTTAAGTCGATTGAAAACGTTTTCTTTAAAGCTTACTTGAAAACTTTTCGATGGCTAAGAACGCAGAACTATAAACACGTAGAAAAAAAAAAAGAAATTCAGGCAGTATGTATGTACAACCACTTTATGTTCCTGGAAAAATCAAAAAATATATTTCTTCTTCGTGATGGGAGATATTGCCGAATCTTTTTTTCGAACTTTTTCTTCATGATTGTTTTATGTTCGAAATAATTTTTAGAAGTTTAATAAGGATTACAGACCTGACAAAAAATTTGATGCTTCAAAAAGATGGAATAAAAACTTTTGGTTTACCTCTGATGACAAGTAAATCCATTCGAATATTTTAAATTGTTTTTATTTCTCAAATTATATTTTATTGTTCATAGTTTGTCGATTCGCGTCAATGCATTCTATTTTTCAGTGGGATGAGCATTTGAAAACCAGTTTATTTGCTTTTGTTCGCGTTATATATACGCACCAAAGGAATAAATTGATCCACCTATGGACAAATTTTTTATTAAGTTATTTATTTTTTTGTTCAGATTTTCTTTTTTTTTCACTCGTTTTTCATCATCTAATGAAACATTTATAGCGTTAAAATTTGGCATAAGATTGAAAAAATGAACTTTTTGCTGTTTTTAACTTATCATTCAGTGTATAAAGAAGGTTTTTTTTCCCCGTGCAGAAATATTTTAGAAAATATTGTGAGCTTTCTTTTGTATTATTTTTAATTTCTCTGCAAATTGCTTTTTTATAATGTTTTGCTATATTTAATGGCGATTTTTATCTTTAACTATGCCATTGTTTTTGGTGCATTATGAATTAAATGAGTTATTACATTATGAGTTTTGGTATATTATGAGTTATCGCGCCAATCGAATTCGAAGTTTTATAAATATAACTGCTTGTATAAAAAAATAATCAAAATAAAATTTTCTTTTTGATTAAATATAAAATAATCTTTAACATAAAATTATTAATTTAAATGTAAAAATATTTATAATTTTTTTCTGTTAAGCAGGTAAATAAAAACGAAATTATTTTTTTTTTAAATCTGCCAGTAGGTCTTCGCCTTGGCGTCCGAAAATCAGGTGCTGATAAAACTAAAAGAAAGCATCATGAAATCATTCTCAAAACGAAAATTAAAATCTAATACTTTTCAGAGTCGCAGACAAGTCCGTTCGTTAGGACACAAAAAAATCTTTATCAAAAAGAAAAAATGAATAAAACCTAGAAGTTCACATGATTTCAAAGCCCCAAAAAATATCTATATTTTGTTGCAATCCCAACATTTCCAACCATTTCGCCAGCTATTTCGAGGAGAAAATGGAAGTAAAATCTTCGAACTAGAGGAATTTCTGCAGAAAAGAATTTCTACGACAGATCCTTTGATTCCCTGTTTTCTAGCATGCGAATGCCTCATTTGAATTCTTCCCAGTTTCCCCTACTTTTTTCCCCTTTCTTTTGCCCAAATGCTGACACCTTAAGTCGCTTGAAAACGTTTTCTTTAAAGCTTACTTGAAAACTTTTCAATAGCTAAGAATGCAGAAATATAAACACGAATAAAAAAAGAAATATGGACAGTATGTATGTACAATCACTTTATGCGCCTGAAAAATAAAAAAAAATATATTCGTCGGGATGAAATATATCGTCGAATCTTTTTCGAACTTCTTTTTCGTTATTGCTTATGTTCGAAAGAATTTTTAGAAATTTAGTAAGGATTACAGATCTGGCAACACATTTTGATGCATCAATAAGATGAAATAAAAACTTTTTCGTTGGCCTTGATGACAAGTAAATCCATCCGAATTTTTTAATTATTTTTATTTCTCAAACGATATTTTTTATTGTTATCGTTTGTCGATTTCGCGTCAATGCATTCAATTTTTCAGTTGGATGATTATTTAATAAAAGTGTATTCGAAACTACCAACTAAACGTTTCTCAGAGGCAGTGCAGGTTGCGCTGCACTTTGTGTTGCGCAAGAGGGCCGACTGACAATTTCTACTGAACGCTAAAGGACAGGTGCTCTTTCCAGTGTGTAAGAGGAAGCACGGTTGCACCATATAGATTCTAGAAATAGTAGTACTTTGGCAATGTCCTATTTGAAAACGTTAATTTTTGCACACTGTAAATGTAGCTGTATATTCTGTATAGAAATCGTTTAAGAAAAGATATTTTTAAAAACTTCTAATGATGCTATAATACATTTGCTTTTATTTATAAATTAATAAGATCATATTACTATTAGTGGTCTTTAAAGACTTAAGCCACTGATTATTTTACGAAATTTTTCTGCGTGTATGCGAATAATAAATAGAAATATTGGTCTTGAAACTCAGACACAAATGATACATGAATTTGTGCTGCATGGTTTACGTAGATTATCATAATTATTTTAATTATATTCCTTGTATAAAACCAATTAAATCATTATCCATACTAGAATTATGTTCATGAAACTTTAGTTAAACAACCATTTATGCAAAACTATTAGAAAGCCTCCTTACATATGAAGTTAAACTAATAATTATCATAAATTAAAAAAATTTTGTTCGTTGTAAAGAAAATGCATATTTTCCTTAAGGATGAAGTTGTTCACTTTTTTCTTCAAGAATATTTACTTTATTTAAAAGGAAATGGTAAATGTATTCGATTGAAAAAGCAAAAATTCAAAAGCATTTCAACCAGTCATAACCAACGTCAGCTTATAAAAATCATTTAGAAGAATTCTCTCTTTTTTCTTTCGAACATAAGGAAAATTTAAAACGAATAGTTTTATTTATTGTATTTGAAGCAAATCTGTTTATCGATATATTTTTTAACAATCACAGATGGAAAAGAAAAAATAAGCTAATTAATTTTCAACAGAAAAAAAAATCTATTTGATTACAATTTTTCGATGCTTTACATTTTTGCAAGCACACTTTTTCATGAACCTGAGGAAATTCTATAATTCTCAAATACCATTCGCACTGTGAAACAACGAAAATAGCACTAACTGTTTGCTTAAGCGAAACAATTATTATTCCTTTTCGACTTATTCTTAATTAAATTTCTCGTATAATTCTCCATTTTTCCCTCCTTTTCTAGAACATTCCTTATAGGGTGAGGAGGATCAAAAATCCATTACTTTCACACTCACCTGAATGTGCTCTCATCTTTTTCTTTATCGATTAAGCTCAGGTGTTTTCATCAAGGAACGATTCATGGAAATCTGAATTATCCGCAAGACTTTGAGGTTCAGATAATGAAAAAAAAATACATGAAAAAATGGGAGAAAAATAGAGTAAACAGGATCTCAAATGTCCTCATCGAATTCTTTGCTGCACAATTTTTTTTAAATTCTACTCTATTCGAAAGAAATTTTTAATATAAATAAATGTTGTTGAATTAGTTTTATAATTATGCTTTATATATTATAGAGAAAACAAAAGTCATATTCGTAAATTTTTTACTTTATAAATGAAATTAATGACAAGTTTATTTTTATGCTTTTATGTTAATAGGGTTCTAGTGATTGTCATTATTATGTTTTGAAAGCAATGCACAAGCAAATATTGCCAAATAAGATAGGCCAACCCAGTTAAGAATCAACATCATATTTTATGTTAAAAGATAAAGGAAATGAACAAAAGAACTTTATGGATTTAAATTATAAGCATGATAAATCACTTCTGAATCATTTAGTCCTGTATGAATCACTGCAAAAGCATAAAATAGCATATAAGTGTAGTTGATTAATCTCTTTTAGATTTGGCAAAATATTTCCTCAAGATATTTAGATAAATCTTCACAATATTTCATTGTATGTTCAGAAAAAAAATTCTGGCAATCTAAGAAAGAAAAAAATAGAGAGCATTATAAAATAATCAAAAACAAGATAAAAGAGAATTTCACAAAGAACATATATTTGAACGAAGCACTTACGTATTGCTGTTCTTATAATATACAGAGCAATTACTTTTTAACTGGCAAGTTCACC
>BPLR01005448.1:0-20291 GCA_021605095.1 Caerostris extrusa | reverse complement strand
TTTATTCATGGTTGGGTTTTTAATACCATAAACAATTTTTTTACAGCAATACAAAGAAAAATCTCATTGAATGTAACTGCAAAGATAAAATTAGATGTTGAGTTATAGATAAAAATGAACTCAGTTAACAATCACGGAGAAACATTAAATTGAAGTAGGTACAAAAGAAATGTTTGCAGTAATGATGTTCTTTACAAAAACTTGAGAACAGCATTGCTAAACTTTTAGTTGAGTTTTTGTTAACTGCGAGCACGTTATTAGTTTTAATGCGCTGTTTTGTGAAAAGTATCACAAATCATCTGCTTTTTAAAGCTTTTGAAGCATTAATAAATTTTTGAATTATAATGTATTTAAATTGACACAATTTATTGAGGTATGTAAATTGAGATAATTTATAATGGACTTTAAATCGAAGCAATTTATTCAGGTATTTAAATTGTGACAATTATTTTTTCAATCACCCAGCATAAAAAAGTAATACAATAATTAATGCATATTAAAATAATCAATATACGCAAATTGGAAATATATGAATCGAACATATATATCTATGTACAATATATTATAATACACTACGTAAATATATGAATTGAAATCTACGGACAAAGAACTGTAAAATAAAACTAAGAAATAATTTACTTTCAATTTCATTAAGATAATAGTAAATAACTTTTGAATAAAATACCACATAAAATTTACAGTTTAAATATACAGTTATATACACACTCATATATATATATATATATATATATATATATATATTTGTTTAAATAAGTGCATGTTGTAAATAATCAAAAGGAAATTTATAATTATTAATAAAATTATTGTATTGTTTGCTTAAAAATAATATTTATGTTAAATTTATAAAACATACTGCAAATATAAAAGGGCTTTTCTTGAACTATAATAACGTATACGCATATTTTTTTCTTTTGACTAAATGAGAATGAATGGGAGACATTTGTTCCTGATATTTGATAAAATTTAACACACCATAACTCATTGGCGCATCAAAGTATTACTGGTAAAAGATAATAGAACGAACACAATTAGAGTAAAATTTTTTTTGCTTAACCTGGAAAAATGCGAGATAAGATGAGAGATATGGAGAAACAAGATAAGGAATATGGTAAACTTTTAACTTAAATAAGTTTTTTAACATAAAATTTAATGAAGATGTGTAACTTCATTCATTTAATTTAATTATTAAAATAGGATTTCTAATATTTTTAAATAATTTAATTATTTTTTACGTGCATATATAGTAGTTGATATTAAATACATTGGCTATATTGTAAAGATTGATGCATTAATACAAAATTTATAATTCCTTTTTTGTTTTGTTTTTGCATAGTTCCGAAATTTATTGTTCAAAAGTTGTAAAATGTTTTTCTTACTCCAGCAGTATCTTTCATAGCGTCGCTTCGGTAACCAAAGGATGACAACAGACAATCCAGATGACAAGTATAGGGAAGCAGATATCAGGTGGTATAAAACAAATTAAACAGAAAGAAAAAAAGAAAAAATTAAAAAAATATAAATATGAAATTAAATTTAAAATAAGAAAATTAAAAAAACTTTACTGAAAAATTTTTTTTTTATTGGTACATGGAAGATTTTTATTTTTATTTGATAAATAGTAGATGCCTCACTAATACAATTTAAATAAAAAAAATAAAATAAATTTTATTTTTATTTTAATAAATTTTATTTAAATTTAAATTATTTCAAAAAAATGTTGAAATGTCAGATGAAGTTGTAAATGAAACAGGCTTAAGTTCATATTATAGAAACTAAACTTTAATATTACTCTGTTACACTTCAAACTCAAGATAATATCTACTGAACATTCATTAAGTTGAAATAATATTAATCATTAATCAATAGTGATAATAATCAATAATCAATAGTGACTATATTAATAATAAAATAAAACTGTAGGTTTATAATATCCATAAATCAAATATAATATTATTTATAAAATCATTTAAGTTCAAGTATTATATAAATCAAAAATTGTGTATTCTATCTTTATCAACTGGAAGAGGAAATTGGATAATTTTTGTTAATACATATATAACTCTCATAATGCAATAATTGAATGCAAATTGTGTTATACTTCAGTAATAAAAATTTATTGTGTAAAGATAAAGTATAAACATGGAAGTTTGAGAAAAAAATTGTTTAAATTTCTGATAAAAAATTATTATTTGAGTGGTTCTCTATATTTTTTAAAGATGCATTCAAAATGTTTGAGTTGTATTTATTTCTCATATCACAAAAAATGACTTTATATTTGATAAGTTTTTTTTTTTATATATATTGAGCAAAATTTTGCATTTGAAGAATTCAATAAATGTGCTTCTTAACTACAATTTAATTATTTTTGTGACTGAATATTGATGAATAAAGCAAATATAAAGGACTTGTAATTACAAAGTGGAATGCTATTGAAATCAAAAAGATATTACACGAAAAGAAAAAATTTAAAAAATGTGTTCTGGGTTAATTTCTTTTTTTTAAATCACAAAAAGAAAAGGAATCATTTGAATTTATACAATGTATCTTTATCTTGTTTTTAAATGATTGCAATTAGGTAGGTTTCTATTTTAAATGAAAAAACTCACAACAAAGATTTTTAGAACGATTTTATTTATATGAATTAATTAACCGACATATACGAATTATTTTGAATTATTATAATTGTAAATAAATTATTGCTGTTTTCTAGATAAATAAATATATCAGTAAAAAAAAAATTTATTTAACACATTTCACTAACACATTTCCACTATTTGTAACAAGGAAGCGAGAACAAAACCGATGAATGAAAAATATCATTTGAAAATTAAAATGTTCCTTAATTCAGAATCATGAACAAAATATTCATTATTCAGAATTGTAGAATTACGCAAATTCAATGAATATAGAATTCAGCAAATTTACTACCAAGGCGAAAGTAAATTCTGTAAATATTTTGCTTTTTTCCTTATAATTTCATATTACACGTGATTTCTAGATTTCATATTTATCGATTTTTGAAAAATATGTCTAAAAAGTAATTAAGTAAGCGTTTCCCTTTCTTTTTTTTTTCGTTTCACCCAAACAATTCGAACACATGGTACGGCCTGAGGCCAAAAAGTCATTTGCAAAATTCTTGGCTGGTTTACACCTTTGACAGAAAAAAAAGAATGAAAACCATTAATGTGTGACGGTCAAAATTTAGAGCATTTAACGAAAAGTATATAAACACATTTTTAAACACCAGTTGGACATCAGTTAACAATTGTCTCTCTTTGGATTAATACTTCCTTTTGGAATCGCCTTTCATACTTGCAAATATGAACAAATTGCTGGTAAGAATCTTTCTGTTCATTATATTCGGAGTTGAGTTTAAAAATTGGTTCAAATGAACTTATTCAAAAAAAGTTTTATTTTGTCTTTTATGAAAATTAAAAAAAAAAAATTATCTAATTTTATTTTACGAAATAAAACTAATCTGAATTGAATTTCGTATATCTTTTAAGAATCTGATTTAAATATGAATTTTACTAATTCATTTTATATTTACAATATTTATATTTCGTATTTATTTCAGTTAGTGATAAAAATTAATGTGCATTTTCATACGATTAATTATTTAAGTATTCAGTATAATGAATTTTTACTAAATTTCAATTTATATATCTTTAAAAAATAAGCATGTATGATAAATTGAATTTTTTATAAGTTTCGAAGATTGAATTAAAATAATAAAAAAATTTTTGCTTTTTATATTATCTACCCAGATTCTTTCTGGTACTCTACAAAAAAATCGTGATCTGATGGATAAAATAAATAAATGTAATTTTTAATTCATCCATTATATTTATAATTTACAAAAGGTGTAAAAAATAATTGCTGATTTAAAAATAAGATGAAACAATTATGTATTTAATTTCTCTTCTAAAACGTTTTTTATGTTCTATATAAAATTCGAACTACACATTACCAAATAAAAATAATACTAAAATATCGTTTTAAATTTTCGTTTTCAATATGTAGATTTATAGAACTTTTTGCTCTCTCTTCTATTAAATAACTTTCAGTTTTTATAAAACATATTGATGTAAATATTGTTAAAGACAAAAGCATACTAGTTAAAAAGCATGTTAAGAAATATGGGCTTATGAAAATAACTTTCAAAAATTTGATCTAATATTAATTCTTCTTCTTAACTGAGAGATTTTAAATGTTTTTTTATTTAAAACTTGTTGCAAAAGACTTTCATACAAAAATTATTTTGACTTTTTGAGTTTTATTTTACAATTTCGATTCACATCTTTTTTGAATCTTAAAAAGGTAAAGTATTGAAGAATTTGCTTAAAATAAAGAAAATAAACAGAAAAAAACGTAGTAAATAAATTTAATTATTTATTTTCGAAATTAGATATATAACTGAAATCGCGTTCTAATAAATAAACAATTTAAAGTCATATAATTCTAGCCTTTTTTCAATTTTTACATCATCCTCAGGAAAAAAATTGTTTTGTTCGTTTTAAAAATAAACAAATATGTTATAAATTTATTCATACATTTTGGAAATTATTATAAAACTATGGAAGACTTTTTGTACCTAGCTATATTTGTATATAATAGATAAATAAATATTTCTTCACAATGCCAGCTCTATATTTTTAGATAAATATTTCCTTTTAAATATTGATAAAAAATTTTGGAAAAATTGAAATTTGAAATAAATCTTTAATTTCAAATTAAATCAGTAATAAGTGTTCAAAAGATTTTCTAATGAAAAATTTTCTGAATGAATGAAGACATGATAAATCTGTAGGAGAACGTCCTTTCATTGGGCTCAAAGAAAGAAAGGACAATCTCTAGATGCCATCCTTGGATAAATGTATCTCAAATTGTGAATGCTGTGTAGCATGTAACCCGTGGTATATGCTTAGAAATATTGAATCTCCTATATATCTGCCCTTTTAGTGGTGAATGATCCTCAATCAATGTTCCCGACATTCGAAAACAATATTATAATATTGTTTATACATATTTTTAAACTAATATTTAACATTGAGACACAAATGAAAGAAAAGTGAATTAAAATTTTATGCTTACTTCTTTTTTTTTTTTAAAAATATGATGCTATAATGCTATAAGACCACATTATACACACAATTATAGACCATTGCATTTAGTGATTTTAGTTTGACAGTGAATATCATTCCTTCCTTTTGATAATGATATTGAAATGATAATCTTAATAACTTTCACGTAATTTATATACAGTTTATCGCTTTCGTCGTCGTCATCATGGCCGCCATTGTGTCAGCCGGCCACATCTATGGACATGGCTTCCACGGACATGTTGATCATCATGGCTACAAAGTTTCAATTGATCATCATCATCATGGTCATCATGGACATCACGGACATCATCATGGTGGACACGGACACAGCGACCGCTACTTTCACATGCACCATGGACACCATGGTCATCATCACCATGATCACCATGGACATCATGGACATCATGGACACCATTATTAAATTTGAACCTTCTCGATTTCTGGTATGTTTTTCATTATTTGTTTTAAATATTGTAATTTCAACCACTAAAATATAAAGTTTGGAAATTTTTGACATTAAATTGTATAACTATTAAATTATATAAAAATATAAGGACTTTTTGTGCATTTTATACTGTGAAATTAATTTTTTTGGCACATGTTGCTTTTAAAATTCTGCTACGAATATATTTTTAAAAAATATTTTTTTTTTATGAACACATTTTCCGCGCGATATAATTATGTACCATTTTGTAAAAATTAAGTAAAACTCATTTCTAAAATTAATTTACTAATTGCTTTTATATAATGCATTGAAAACCTTATAATTACACCTAAGATGTCCATATGAGAATTAAATTTTCCATAAAATTGAACGAAATCGTTTATATTATTTAGTTTAAACTATTCTATTCCATTTTTTAAATTGACATTTGATTGATTTTTTTTTTGCCTAAACACTCTACTTGTTTTAATCCAGTTCTTAAATTGAGAGCTTTTATGCGATTGGTCATGACGAAAAAAAAAAAATTTCCGGTTCGTTTCCTTTAATAATTGTCGTATTGAAATATTAATTTTTTAAAATTTTGCTCAAAGAATTTAAACGCAATTTTCTTTTTCTACTGTAACTCTCTTCTATTTTACTCCATCAGCCACAACTTATTTCAACGAAATGTAAAAATAATTATAATGCAACATTTTTTTTATTTCTACTTTTTTCTAATGTTTTATTTTACCTAGCATTATTAAACCATATAATTAAATTTTTCAAAATTCTTAAATCAAATTTTTCTAATATTATCAAAAAAAACCTTTATTATTTTTAAACGGTTTTACTTTTAAAATCATTTGCTAAATTTTAAAATATTTGTTATGAATACTAGAAATATACTAAGTTTAAGAATTATTTAAAAAATATTTATATTTTATTAATTTGAATATTACATTCCTAAACTTTATTGGACAGTCATACTTCAAGTGCTTTATAACTTTTTAAACTAAATTGCTTAGTAACGTGATGTTGATTATTTGATGAGTGCTTAAATATTTTGATTTAAAAGTGCTTTAATATCTAATTTTACAATTTTCCATCTTTAAATCTTTATATTCCAGATAAAATTGAAATGGAAGTCTGCTGGGTAACTTGACTGGTTAAGGCGGTTCCGGCAACACAGGTGTGATTCGAACTCAGGAGGAAACTTTCCTGATCATTACCATCTGTTAATTTGGGGAAGAAATTAATAAATTGTGATATTTTTATATAAAAAATTGTTTGTTTTTAATTTTTCTAAAATTGACAACGTCTTCCATTATATATATAATAATATATATATAAATGCCACTTTTTTTTTTTTTAAAACACTACCTATATTTGACAGTACATTAGGAAGACAGCGTATTTTTTTATTCGTATTGTTTATTTTTAACTTGGCCAAAAATACACAACTAGCAAATTAAAAGAATTAGAATATCTAAATCTAAATATAATATAAAACTTAATTTTTAATTATTTCTTATTTCAAAATTAAGTAGATATTTAACATAAAATAATTTTAAAAGATCTAAATGCATCAAATTATTAATTCATTTAATTTCAGTTGACATATTTGAATGGAATATTATGTATAATTAAAGCGACTGATAGGAAAAATGAACATCGATAAATTGAAAATATACTTTTACAACAAATTTATGGAAAATATAAGAAATAATTTCTCTAAGGTTTTCAACTGGAGAATATTCTAACCTTATAAAATTTTAAAAAACTTAATATTAGTAACTAAAGAAAATTTCGATAATTGTATTAAATGTAAGTAAAATATTAAAAATTTCTATAAATGTATATAAAAAACATCAAGTTAATCTACTTATTATAGAATTAAACGAATCCCAAGTCAAAAGTAAATGAATTTAATAAAAACAAATTATAGAGTTTTAATATTGTTACTGTAAAACTATATTTCATGATTTTGTTAATTTAGTCAGTTTTTGGCATCAAAATGTTGAGTACAGTTTTTTTTTTTTTTTTTCTTACAAAAAATTTGAAATTTTATCTCAAAAATCTTTCATAATATTAAAATATGTTTTTAATTTAATTCTAATACTTTATTTAAATAATAATAAAGAATTTAGAATAGAAATTAAACATAAACATTGGATTCTGTACATTTTATTTACCATACTTTGAAAATAAGGCACCTAAAAAACCTTTCAAAATAATACTAAAATAAGCGACTAATAAACCTTATGTTCTTAAATTTCTTTATAATTTAAGAATTCTAATACTTTATTTATAATAAATCATGTATAATTTCTTTTAACAAAATTACAATAGCAAGAATAAAAAAAAACATGTTAGGACTTAAAGCAATAAACATTGGATTTACATAAATGGTACATTTTATTTTACCATAAACTTTAATAATTCTGTAAAAAAATTATTTTAAGAAAATTTTAAATGGTATTAGATTTCATTTAAATTTTTTTTTTTAAAAGTTTTTTTCCTTTCCTTTTAAATCTTGATATTCACCATGAATAAGAGCCAAATTATTTCAAGATGCAAAATTAAAATATTTTTAGATATATGGCCAATATCAGAAATCTAGTTAATTCGTCAAATAGCTTTACTGTCATATGACTTACGCCTAAAATACATATATTAAAAACATTTAGTTGTGATCTCATCTTAAAACTATATCGAACCTGAGAATTACTTGAGTTAATCCTTAAATAAATTTGAATTCATTTTCATTTTATCTGATGCGTAGCCAAAAATCATGTATTATATATATTCTAACAGAGCCCATCATATGTTGTCCTACCAAAAAATGATTTTGTAGCAATTATGTAGTATTGATGCTAATTTTCATGGATATCGTTTGAACTATATATAAGATGAAATGCTTCAGCATTATCTGGTGGCAAGTAACAATAAAGTGGATAGTGGCAACATATTTTTCCATACTCTAATACACGTTATTACCAATTTTCATAGCGATTGGTTAAAAAAAAAAAAAAATGTCATCAAAGCCGTTTAGGTGGAGTTCAGTGAGAAACATACGTACAGAAGAACCCGATTGCAGCACTAAATGCCGGGTCCAATTGAATCTACCAGTTAGGCTGAACAGTTCGTAGGCTAGCATAAAAAATTCTTTTTTTTTGATAGAATTTGATTTTATTATTCAATATAGTTGCCTTCGAGGGCGATACAACGATTTGATTATAGCGGTCATACAATTTTTCGATACCATTTTTATAGTACGATTTGCCTTTAGCCTCAAAATAGGCTTCAGTTTCCCCTTTTTACCTCTTCATCGGCGCGAAATTTCTGTCCAGCGAGCATCTTCTTGAGGTCTGAGAACAGGAAAAGGTTGCTGGGGGCCAGATCTGGAGAATACGGTGGATGCGGAAGCAATTCGAAGCCCAATGCATGCAATTTTGCCATCGTTTTCATTGATTTGTGACACGGTGCATTGTATTGATGAAACAGCACTTTCTTCTTCAAATGAGGTCGTCTTTCAAACGCTCCAATAAAGCTACGTAATAGTCCCTGTTTATGGTTTTCCCTTTTTAAGATAATGAATATTATACCATGCGTATCCCAAAATATTGATGCCATAACTTTGCCAGGCGACTTTTTGCTCACATAGTAATAGTGCTATAGCTGTCAAATTTATACAAGTGTCTTTTGAAGATTAGGGCTAACTAAAAATCATATGGATTTAATACTAGTAGAGCCATCTATGTGTCAGCCTACGAACTTTCCAGCCCACCTGTTAAACCATCCAGGAACTCTCAAATATAAAAATATATTATACTTATATTATTACATTTATAGTATTATATTTATTATTAGATATTCCATATTTATATCCGAATAAACCTAAAAATAACAAAATTACTTCTTAATTATACAAAACTGTAATTTTGAATAACAATTTGCAAATAAATAAATACAAATTATAATTAAAGCTTCCTAAAATCCAAAAGTTTTAAATTCGTTTGCTCTCATTTATTTCCTTATTAAATAATTTGTAAGTGAGTAATCGAAATTAAAATTGATTTCATTCTTTTTTAGAAATCGTCTTATTAAAATATTTTTTTAAACCAATTATGTTTATAAATAATTTGGTTTTCTTTTCGGTTCAAATATCGATCAATTATATAGACTTAAAATTTATTTTTAAATTTATCCCATTTATTTATTTTAATTTTTTATTAGCTTATTAAATTAAGTATTTGAGTCAATATTTTTTTTTTTTTTTTTTTTTTGTTAAATTTGAAAGTTTCTTATATTTGCGAATAAAGTAAATCAACATACATGAAAAACCAAAGGATTTGAATATTGATTTAACATGCTATATTTGTATTGTACAACAATTATTTTATATTGGTGGAAAAAAGCCTTATATATATAGGTATATATATATTAAAGCCTTATGTATGTGAATTTTCAATAGAATATTTAAAAAATAGCCAAAATACGAAGAAATGAAAAAAAAAGTTTTAAGAGGAATAATCTCAAATCATAACATTAATTTTAAAATTACAACATTTGAGATGGCAGAAAACTTAAAATTACACATTTCTTGGTTACATTTTGATATCTCACATTAATTATTAACGTAATTTTATTACAATAATAAAATCAAAAATTTTAAAATACATTAAAAAACATGGAATTAAAAAAATGATACATGAAAATAAAGGAATGATACAAATGCGCGATATATATATATATATATATATATATATATATATATAGCGCGTATATATATATATAATTTTTGATTTTATTATTGTAATAAAATTACGTTAATAATTAATGTGAGATATCAAAATGTAACCAAGAAATCTGTAATTTTAACCTTTCTGCCATCTCAAATTTTGGAATTTTAAATTTAATGTTAAGATTTGAGATTATTCCGTGGAAAATTTTTTTTCGTTTCTTCGTATTGTAGGCTATTTTTTAAAAATATTCTATTGAAAATTTATATTAATATCAAACAGCATCAGTTAACAAAAAATTCATGTAAGAGTTATTGATAATTATTATTTGTTGCATATATATATATATTTGTCCAGAACTAATAATTTGTAAGTGTTTTGATAGAAATGAAATCATACAATAAAAAAAAAAAAATGCCAATTCTCAATATTTTTTTTTATAATTATTTTACATGGTATACCAAATTTTACTTTTTATTTCTTGAAGATATTTATTTCTATTGCAATTCTACTTTGCCATAATTAGATTTGTGTTACCATAAAAGTGATTAGGTAAATACAAAATAATTAATGGATCTTCATTTACAATTTTTTTAATTCACTAAATAGCTATTTTCAATAATTTTTGCAGAAAAAAATTTAATTTCTAATCCTGTGAATTTTTAAAATCATAATTCTGGATTAAATCTGTATAATATTTTGTTAGTTTTCATGGAAAATATTTTTTCATCATTCAATGTTGCTTTCAATAATTCATGAATAAGTTTCAATATAATTTAAAATGAAATGCTTAATTAAACATTTTTGAAATGTAACAATACAAATATTAATTTTAATAAAAAGAAAATAACAAAACATAACGATACAACTTTTATTTCTACAATTTTCAAATAGTACAGCAATACCAAATTCAATGTTGCGATAAAATGTGTTTTACAAATATTAACGACCTAAAAAAATTAATCATAACAATTAAACGATTCGCTTTTAATGGGTTCAACAAAAATTCTAACAGCATATCATATCTTGAGTAAGTAAGTAAAAAAAATGTAACTTACTAAGTGAGAATAAAAAATAGTATAATCACAAAATTTCATGCAAAAAAATATTTACATTTGAAAAAATTCATGTTTATGAGGAATCTATGTAAACGAATCACATTAAAAGCAATCTATAAGAATTTTGTAACCATCCTATATAGATAGTATAGCCTAAAGTTGCATATAGGAATATGAGTGTCACAACAAACTGTCCAATAGCAAGACGTTATCGGAGACCTTCTATTGCAATCTGTTATCACTGATTTCCTCAAGTATTAGCTTTGGCATGACGAGATGTACTTTGTGAAGTTCTCAATGTTTTGACTTGGAACAGTAGCGAATCAAGGTTCCATCTTCACTTGAGAGACAAGGCACGGAGACCAAGACAAGTGCTGAAGATATAAAGGATTGAATTGACGATTCCAAGAGCCTAAAACATAAAATAAAATTTGAATTAAATAATTAGTAAATTCGAATCAATAGAAGTCATGTAATATTAAAATACCACTTTGTTTTAAAGATTTTATTTTCATTAGTTTGGTTTGTAAATAATCATTAATACAAAAGAATAATAATTATTCTGAATTAGTCATATTTAAGATGCTTCAAAATATAGGATCATTGTAAGAGTATTATGGGTTACGATTTTGCGGGACTGGCCCTAGACGATAAGCAAGGTAGACTATTGCAATCTGTTATCACTGATTGATTTCATCATCAATTTCATTAGTTTGTTATGAAACTAATTATCAATACAAAAAGTATAATAATTATTCTGAATTATTCATATTTAAGATACTTCAAAATATAGGATCATTGTAAATTGGTTACAATTTTGCAGGGCTGGCCCTAGACGATAATCAAGGTAGACTCTTGCAATCTGTTATCACTGGTTTCATCATCATTTTCATTAGTTTGTTGTGAAACTAATTATCAATATAAAAAATAATAATTATTCATATTTAAGATACTTCAAAATACAGGATCATTGTAAGAGTATTGGTTACAATTTTGCAGGGCTGGCCCTAGTTGTTAAGCAAAGTAGAAGACTGTCTATGACGCAAAATTTAGGAACTATAATGCCGCCTGAACTAAAGTGCAGAAAAAAATATATAAATAACGAACAAACATATCCTATAAAAATATAGTTATTCTATTTAAATTTAGAAATTAAATGAGTACTAAAATAAAATACGACAGAAAGTGACTGTCAATATTTAGTTCAATCGTTATTTAGTATAAAATTTTGAATTAAATTAATTAAAATTTTTAATTATATCAATTTAGTTAGAGAAATCAATGTAGAAAAATGTTTTGAATTGATTACAAAGCGTCATCGTGTTTGTACTACAAAACGAAAGAAAACAGAATCTGAAAGAAGTTATTTTCAAATTTGATGTGAAGAAATTTTAAAAGAGATTGTTTTAATTTAGGTTTAGACTTTGTATATTATTAAAACAATAAACAAAACTAGAATAATAATATACAAAGTCTAAATATTGTCTAAATAATATTTACATTGTGTCTGAAAATAGTAGATACTAGTTTTAGTTTGTAAGTTGATTTTTGTTAGCTCGTTTAAATTATAAAATTTGTTTTTCAATAAAAAAACTTTTTTGAGTAAATAGGCATGAATATTATTTTCTTAATTCAAGTATAGGCCATTTTTCTGCTTAACATGGTTCTTTTATAATTTCTGAAAAATTATACAGGTTTTTTTTTTTTTTGGAGGGGGTGGGGAGGAAAAAGAAGGCATTTTTTTTTTTTATGCGTGTCAAAGAGCACAACACTCTTTTAAGACAATAAAACATAGTGACCAATATTTTTGATGAATATGAAGATTTTTCATTCAACATAAGATTCAAGGAGTAGATTCTTTTTTTGATACAGTTGTACAAAAATCTCATTGAACGTAATTGCAAAGATAAAATTAAATGTGGAAAATTGAGACAATTTATTGAGGTACACAAATTGACACAATTTATGAAGGAATTTAAATCGAAACAACTTATTCAGATATTTAAATTGTGACAATTATTTTTCAATGATACAGCATAAAAGGGAATAAAATAATTAAAGCATATAAAAATATATTACTTATACAAAATGAATTGAAATCTATGGATAAAAAAAACTATAAAATAAAACTAAGAAATAATTTACTTTCAATTTTAGGAAGATGTAGAAAATAACTTTTAGAGTTACTACATAAAATACCACATAGAGTTCACATTTTAAATCATTGCTGAAACGATATTATATTAAGCTTAATTTCAAATCTCGTACCACGTTTATATATTATTTTTTTGAGTAAGTTAATGTTGTAAATAATCAAAAAGTGAATTATAATTATTAATAAAATTAACGTATTATGTGTTTAAAAATATTATTTTTAATTTTTAAAGCATACTGTATAGATAAAATAGCTTTTTCTTGAAATATATTAACATAGATGCATATTTATTTTTCTTCTGATTAAATGGGAATGAATGTAGGAGAAAATTGTTTACGGTAGAGTAAAGCTCGTGGCGCCATCTAGTATTGCTTATTAAAGATAATAAGAAAAACACAATTAGAGTAAAATTCTTTTGCGTAACATAAAAAAATAAAACACATTATCCATTTAACTTCGCCTTACCTTGAAAAAAAAAAAAAAAAAAAGATGTGTCGTACAATATCATAATGCTAAATAGAGCATGCGAGATATGTAAAAGATATGAATTTCAATTGTAAACTTCTACTGTTTTATTCTAAAAAATTATTTGATGTTAAAAATCCTTTTTTTTTTTTTTTTTCAAATATGGAGAGTATTTGTAATCAGGTGCATATTTTTGTGTCATTTATAATTTTTTATTTTATGATAAAATATTTAAATATCTATATGTGTATATATTAAAACAAATGATACACGAGAATTTATGTACAACCTCTAACTTATATGCAACATTAATAAAAACTTAAGCAACCATTTTCTGTATAAACATTGCTATCTATGGAATTAAAGTTAAACAAGTTTTTAATTTAAAATTTAATGGAAATGTGTAAATTATATTACTCATTTATTTATTTTAATTATTAAATTGCATTTCACAATATTTTTAAATTAAATGTAATTATTATTATTTTACATATGTATATAGCATTTGATATTAAATACATTGGTCAGATTGTTAAAATTGATGCATTTATATAAAATTTATAAGTAATTTTTTTTATAATTTTGAAATTTATTGTTAAAATGTTTTTCTTACTCCAGCTGTTATATAGTATCTTTCATAGCGTCTTTGGTAACCCAGGATGACAACAGACAATCAGATGACAAGTATAGGGGAAGCAGATATCAGGTGGTATAAAACAAACTAAATAGGAAAAAAAAAATTTTTTTAAATATTTGAAATAAGAAAAAATACAAATTATTTGCTAAAATTTTACAATTTCACTAAGAACTTTTTATTAATAAATAGTATTCTAGATGCTATTTTTATTGGTAAATTGGTAAATTTTATTGGTAATAATAATCAATAAATAATAATTAATAATACATAGCGATAATATTAGTAATAAAAAATAAAACTGTAAGTTTATAATATCGATAAATCAAATATAATACTATTTCTGAAAGCATTTAAGTTTATGTATAACTCAAAAATTGAATGTTCTGTCTTTATGAAAAATGGTACTGCAACTCTTAGCATAAAATTTAATTCTTACGTATCAACTGAAAAGGAGTTGGAGAATTTATGTCTATACTATGTATAAATTCATAATGCAATAATTGAATGCACATTATAGTATACTCCCAGTAATATATTGATATTATTGTATTAAGTTAAAGTATAAATATCGAAGTTAAAAAATTGCTTTAATTTTTAATTAAAATATTATTTGAGTAGTACTAATATATTTTTTTAAAATGCATTTAAAATGTTTGAATTGCCTTTATTTTTCATATTACAAAAAAAAAGATAACATTATATTTCATAAGTTTTTTTATATATTGTGCAAATTTTGCATTTGAAAAACTCAATAAATGTGCTTCTTAAAATACAATTTAATTATTCGTGACTGAATTTTGAAGAATAAGATGAATGGAAAGTTAAAATTTAAAGTGAAAAGTAATTGGAATCAAATATTGAGAGAAAGAAAATTTTAAAATGTGAGCATTTTTATTTTAAAACGAAAAAGAAAAGAACCATTTGTAATTTTCACAATCCAAAATATCTTCATCTTGTTTCTAAACAAATGCAATCAATTAATTTTCGACATTAAATGAAAAAACTCGTATCAAAGACTTTAGAACGACTTAATTTATATGAATTAATTAATCGATACGAATTAACTTTAGTTGCATAATAGAAAACAAATTATCGATGTTTTCTAGATAAATAAATATATGGGTAAAAAAAAAATTTTTACTATTACTTTTATATGCATTTCACTAACATGAGATCGCCATTATTTGTGTAACGGTGAATGATAACAAACGGTAGAATGAATGAAATATGATTGAATAAAATAAATTTTTAAAGTATCCCACAATTCAGAAATATGAATCAAATTATTCCATAATTCAGAACCATGAATCAAAGTATTCCATAATTCAGAACCATGAATCAAAGTATTCCGTAATTCATGGAATTAAACAAATTTAATCAAGAAGACGAAATTAAATTGGATAAATATTTTATCTTTTTTTCTTATAAATTCATATTACCCAGATTTCCTTGATTTTATATTTATTGACTTTTACTTAGATTTTGAACTGTAAATTTAAGTAGTTCCACTTTTTTTTTATTGTGTACTAAAATTATCAGGTATTTAATAAGAATTGAGAAAATCTCAGTCTAGACTTGTGTTCATATACATATGTAATGTGAATATTGATGAATTATAATTATTTTCCTGTTCTTTCGTGAATGCTTCTTTTAACCCTTGTTAAGTACTAAGTACTTGCCATACATAACAAATGATCGGAACAGCCGATAAATCATTATGAATCTTTGCATGCTACCTGTACTGTATAGTGAGGTAATTTGCTTAATATCTCCAATTACACAATATATATGCCTTATATCAATCATTTTTATAATATGATAAATGATCAGTTTAAAACACACAGAGATGTGCTGTTGAAGATATGATTCACATACCTCCACGTCAAGTTTTCTGAACCACAAAGAAAATGGAAGGTTGAATTTCAAGGTGAAAGTTCGTTGAAATCGATAGATAATTGCAGGAAATTACAATTAAAAAAACATCGTTGCTGAATTACGAATGGTCTATTTAAATTACGTAACAACGAATCACTGAAGGGTCGAGCACTGTTACGGCACGCTTATCAGATTCCGAAAGGATGGAAAATTCTTTAATAAGGAAGGGAACCTAGATTACCTTATCAGATTGTCTAAAAAAGCCAGCAGTTTCTTTTTCTTGAATGAAAACTAAAACGCATAACGGCGTTACACATGGGTGGCGTAAATTTGAAAGAAATCAGTTCTTTCTGCTATTAGACAACCGCTAGGCAAATGTTCTATAATGGGGCCCTTCCATTCATTCATTATCGAAGCAATCTGAGGTTCATTTAAATACAATGTCTCGCAGTGATTGTTTGGCCATTCAAGGGTCATTTAAAACATCTCTTGCATCTAGTGAAATTTTTTATGAAGGGGATATCACTATAATGATAGATTTAAGAACATCTGTTGATATTTTTATAATATAGAAACTCACGTCGAAATTTTTTTAAATGCAACCCTCATACTTTTATCTGGTGCATATTCATAAACCATGAAGTTGATCATATCCTTTTTAACTATAACATTTAGTTAGTTTAAAATAAATGTTTAATTGGATAGATAGCATGTGAAAATTGGGGTCTGATGGCCGAGTGACTGGAGCTCGGTGCCCCAGGTTTTCGAGTCACGACGTGCCTTGGATGTTTGTAATGGTTCCGAACACTTTAAACCGTAGATCCCGGTCTAATATGACCGTAGGGTGTAAGCTGACAACCATACCCTGTAAAAAGAAACCATCTCCTGTCTCGAAATCTGCCAGTAGGCAAACGGCCTTAGCCCACCATGGGTTGTAGTGCCAGGGAGTTAGTTAACATTTATTACATCAACATTAAACATCAACATTTTTTTCTCAATATATCAAGAACCAGATAATATCACTAATTATCATTATCACTATCAATTTTCTGTATAATAAAGTTCTTTTACAACAATTTCATAATTTCTTAATGGTTAAACACAGGCATGCTAATAATTGGTACCCTTTTCAATGTAAATTTATCATTAAAGCTGCTCATAACAAAGAAAAATATCCTTTATAATTCACTTATTGCCAGTTTTTAGACAACATTAACTGAGCAAGTGTTTAAATTAGAAACATAACTATATAAAATATCATCGAAGTATTAGAATAATTTTAATGTTTTTAAAATATTCATTAAATATTCGGAACATAAATCTCAATTAGATAACTATCAGTTGAAATATCAAAATTACACTTTACGGACAAAATTAAAATTCATCAACTTATCCGGAGAGTCAGTTAGAAGAAAATTTATAGATTATTGTCTTCTTTTGAAACTTATCATCAAAAATTTAATTACTTAATTTTTGAAAGTCAGAATGTTATAATAAAGAAATAAATGCAATTAATAATATTACTATTCCGAAATAATATAAAAACTCAATCGTATGATTTGAAAAAAAAAAAAAATTGTATTCTCAATTCAATGTTGATTTGGAAATGGAATCCTTTTTTCCTCATCAGGTGTTAAGAGTGATAATTATCACAATGAAAGATTTAAAAAGAAACTAATTAATCCAAGGAAAATGAAAAGGAATAAAACTTAGAAACCAGAACTTCCAGCACTTCATGTCTGTCTTACGAAAAGAAAAAAAAATTGAAAGGAAAAAATAATTGAGTAATTATCAGTTTTATAATGAATTATACATTTAATGCAAGTGTATTGAAGTCTGAGATAAATGTGCAATTCATTGTATTAAAACATTGTTGCATGTAAAAAAATTGACTATAAACATGAAATTGGGGAACAGCGTAACACATTTCAATTTTAAATAATCTTAAAGAATTGATTATTGTTCGGTAAAAGGAATATACTATTTAAAACAGTTTTGAAAATTAATGTATGTAAATTTAGTACTGTAAAATAATAACAGTAATAATAATAATAATAATATATGCAGTTTATTGATATAAAAATAATTATGGAAAACTAAAGCTATTTTTAAAATTGAGTTTAAAATTAATTATCAAACAAATATCACTAAATATTTTAAAAATATTATGTGAACAGTGGCATACCCAGAAATTATTTGGGGGGGAAAATAAAATAAAAGTAATTTCTTTAGTTTATAATTACTACCCGGTGAAAACTAAAAAGAATACACTAGGTCACTTTTATTTCTCCTATTTAAAATTGTTCAAGAATAGATATAATTACTTTCAAGTAATAAATATTATGCAAATAAAGAACATTTAAGAAAAATATAAAGATACCATGAAACCAAAAAATTCCTACTTAACTAGAATCGGTGGAATCCGATATCATTGAAAAAATGGTCACAATTTAAAAAATGGAAAAAAAAAAAAAAAAAAAAAAAAAAAGATGCGAGTATAAGAAAATAAAACATTCTATGCATATTAATTTTCACAAACTTATATTTACTTTTCATTTTTTTCTCGATTTTCCTGCATCTCTTGAAAAAAAAAAAAAAAAAAAAACTATACAATATTTGAAGTACATTTCATTTTCAATTTTGGAATAAATGTGGCATGGGTATTCTAACAGTAAATTCTATCGAAATTCCCTCGTCACTTTTTCATTACCAAATGAAGAAGTGGGAAACATATATTGAAAGCTGAAAGCAAGTTAGGTTAAAGAACTTGAAAGCTGTTGGCCTCCAAAACTTTCCAAGAAAACTTTCTTTCGCCAATTAGCTTACGATTTACATAATTTCATATATTGAGGTGATGTTTTTTATATCAATTTGGGTAATTTCTGAAGAATAGTGAGTTCTTTGTGAGGATTTCTACTTTCTCGCTGTTATTTAAAGTAGGCTTTTCTTCTTTTCAAATTGACGTTTGGAATTTTATTCACCACAGTTAAAGTAATTTAAACTGACTGCTGTTTCCCTCTTACTTATAGTCGAATCGAGAAATTAAGGAAAAGATACAAACAAATTTAAAGTTATAAAATTAGAAATTTAACAATTTTAAGCAAAAGAAAATAGACCGACCAAGATTTCCTGCCTACTGTTTGTTTATGAAAGCCGAGAGGATGGTGTTGAGAGATTATCGCTCTTGGATGATTCAACTCCGCAAAGAGATGATACGCTGGGATGGACACTTTCAAAAGACCTGCTTTAGGCGTTCAATTTGGAAGAAAAGAAAATGTTTTCTATGAAAGGAATTCTTTCCCTGGACATTGTTTGAGTGTGAAGGAGGCATAATCTTCTATAGAGGTGCAGCCATCTCTCTTCCTACAAAAACTGACCCATAGGCACTTTTTCAGGGACAGCAAAGACTTTTTATACTTTTCTCAGGAATTGTTTTAGATGGAATAATGTTTTCTGTCCATGATGATGATAAAAAAGTGAGGTGGAAAAAAAGTTTTATTTTTTTTTAAATTTAAAATATAATTGTATGATAAAAGAATTATCATGGATATTTTAGTTTAGAGGAAAAAATCTTGTGGGAAGGGGTACCACGTAAATTGCACGTAAATTGTTCACAAGTAAGGAATAACTCACGAATAGGGACCTCGGCACGTGGTAGAAGCTCCTTGAACACAAGACAGAGGACACTGGCAACATGAAAGTAGTGATCAAACACCTATATGTGATCATCATGAGAACAGTGGATTCACCGAAGGGAAATAAAAGTTGCCACGATTTGAGCAAAGAAAATATATTGTCCCAGATTTCCT